>JAUNZM010002868.1:0-37398 GCA_033459285.1 Clamator glandarius
TTTGGGATTTATATTTCAGTTTGGGGGCTTCTCCCCTCATCTTTCGGGGTTCCCCCCTCAACTTTTGGGGTTCCCCCCTCATGTTTTGAAGTTTTCCCCCTCATCTTTTGGGGTTTCTCAAATTTTGGGGTTTCTCCTTCATCTTTTCGGGTTTCTCCCTCAACCTTTGGGATTTATATTTCAGTTTGGAGGCTTCTCCCCTCATCTTTCGGGGTTCCCCCCTCAACTTTTGGGGTTCCCCCCTCATGTTTTGAAGTTTTCCCCCTCATCTTTTGGGGTTTCTCTCTCAAATTTTGGGGTTTCTCCTTCATCTTTTCGGGTTTCTCCCTCAACCTTTGGGATTTATATTTCAGTTTGGGGGCTTCTCCCCTCATCTTTCGGGGTTCCCCCCTCAACTTTTGGGGTTCCCCCCCCCTTTTAGGCCTGAACGACTGGGAGGACGACGAGATCCTGGCGTCGGTGCTGGCCGTCTCGCAGCAGGAATACCTGGAGACCATGAAGACCTCCCGCCACAGAGACCCCCCCACCGACAAGAGTTGATATTGAACCCCTGGACTGCGCCCCCCCCCGGACCCCCCAACCCCCCAAGAGACCTTTAGGTGCATTTTTTGGGGGAGGGGGGGGGGAAGTGTTTTATTTTGGGGGAGACACCCCCCCCCACCACCCCCTCCATTCGTCTCCCGCTTCCGGACTCAGCGCTGGACGCCGCGGGACGAGCCTCGGCTGGTTTGGGGGGGACACACACATGGCCCCCCCCCCTTCCATAATTGGGAGGGGTGTGTGTGAGAAGAAGCAGCCCCCCCCCCCTTCATAATTAGGGGGGGATTCGGGGGGGGGGGGGGGGGGGTTGGGATTTGAGGGGGCTCCTATTTTTTGAGGGGTCCCCCTTTCATTCCCAATGGGGTTTTGCTGACTGGGGAGGTGGATGGGGGGGGTCCTCCTCCTCTCTGCCCCCCATCCTCCCCTGAGCACCCTCACCCCCCCCTCCCCAGCACCCCAGGGTGGGGGGGGGGGTGCGTGGTGGGGCTAGGGGTGCTGCCCCCCCCCCCCAACCACCCCTTGCACCCCATTATTAAACTGATGCCCAGCAGCCCCCTGACCCTGTCTCTTCATGGCGGGGGGGGGGGGGGGGTCCTCATTGCCTCCCTTTCCCCCCCACCTCCTCCTTCCCCAGCCCCCTTTAGGGGTCCCCCCATACCTTTTGAGGACCCCTCAGCACACTTTTTGGGGATCCTCCTTTATTTTAGGGAGGCCCGAGTTCCTTTTGGAAGAGACTGTGCTCTGGGCGTGTGGGGGGCGGCTGGTTCCTGCTTCTTTTTGGGGCGCTCGCCCCCTTGGGGTGGAGGTTAAAGCGCCTTTTCGGGGGGCTGAGGGGCTTGGGGGGGGGGGGGGGGGCCACAAAGAGGGGAGCGGGCGGTAGGACCTGCGCGTCGCGTACGGGCCGAGGGGGCGTGGTCAGGGCCGGCTCCGCGTGTTCCCATTGGCTGCGGGGGTTTCCCGCCCCTTCCACCTGTCGGGGGCGTGGCCTCGCCGCTCTCCGCGCGCCGCCATTGGCTGCGGGGGTTTCCCGCCCTTCCCCGGGTCCCAACGGGCGGGGCCGGTGCACGCGCCGAGCGGGGAGCGCGCGGCATGGAGCTGCGCGGGGGGGGCCCGGCGGCGAGGGGCGGTGAGGGGAAAGGGGGGGGCCCGGGGGTCGGGGGGCGAGTTGTGAGGGGAAAGTGGGGTCCCACAACTTGGGGGGGTCCCAAGAGTGGGGTTTGAGGGGGTTTCTGAGGAGAAACAGGTGAATTCTGGGGTATGAACTGGTTTTGGGGAATCCTGAGGGCGTTGCGAGGGGAAAGTGGGGTCCCACAACTTGGGGGGGTCCCAAGAGTGGGGTTTGAGGGGGTTTCTGCGGAGAAACAGGTGAATTTTAGGGTATAAAGTGGTTTTGGGGAATCCTGAGGGCGTTGTGAGGGGAAAGTGGGGTCCCACAACTTGGGGGGGTCCCAAGAGTGGGGTTTGAGGGGGTTTCTGCGGAGAAACAGGTGAATTTTAGGGTATAAAGTGGTTTTGGGGAATCCTGAGGGCGTTGTGAGGGGAAAGTGGGGTCCCACAACTTGGGGGGGTCCCAAGAGTGGGGTTTGAGGGGGTTTCTGAGGAGAAACAGGTGAATTCTGGGGTATAAACTGGTTTTGGGGAATCCTGAGGGCGTTGTGAGGGGAAAGTGGGGTCCCACAACTGGGGGGGGGGGCAAGAGTGGGGTTTGAGGGGGTTTCTGAGGAGAAACAGGTGAATTTTAGGGTATAAAGTGGTTTTGGGGAATCCTGAGGGCGTTGCGAGGGGAAAGTGGGGTCCCACAACTTGGGGGGGTCCCAAGAGTGGGGTTTGAGGGGGTTTCTGCGGAGAAACAGGTGAATTTTAGGGTATAAAGTGGTTTTGGGGAATCCGGAGGGCGTTGTGAGGGGAAAGTGGGGTCCCACAACTTGGGGGGGTCCCAAGAGTGGGGTTTGAGGGGGTTTCTGAGGAGAAACAGGTGAATTTTAGGGTATAAAGTGGTTTTGGGGAATCCTGAGGGCGTTGCGAGGGGAAAGTGGGGTCCCACAACTTGGGGGGGTCCCAAGAGTGGGGTTTGAGGGGGTTTCTGAGGAGAAACAGGTGAATTCTGGGGTATAAAGTGGTTTTGGGGAATCCTGAGGGCGTTGTGTGGGGAAAGTGGGGTCCCACAACCGGGGGGGGGCGGGGAAGAGTGGGGTTTGAGGCGCTTTTTGAGTGAATTTTGGGGAGATGAGGGGGGTTTGAGGGGAAAAGTTGGGATCCCAGGGCTGGAAAATATGAATTGTGAGGGGAAAGTGGAGTTCCATAACGGGGGGCGAGGTGGGTGTCCCAAGGGCTTGAGGGGCTTTTTGAGTAGAAACAGGTGAATTTGGGGCAGGAAGGGGTTTTGTGGAGTCTTGTGGGGGTTTGTGAGGAGAAAGTGAGGCTCCCAGGGCTGCGGAGGCGAGTTGCGAGGGGAAAGTGAGGTCCCTTTATTTAGAGGGGTTCCAAGAGCAGGATTTGAGGGGCTTTTTGAGCAGAAACAGGTGAATTTTGGAGAGAGAGAGGGGTTTTGTGGGGAGACAAGTGGGGATCTTGGGGCTAGGGAGTGAGTTGTGAGGAAAAAGTGAGGTCCCTCAATTGGGGCGGGAGCAAGAGCAGGATTTGAGGGTTTTTTTGAGGAGAAATGGGTGAATTTGGGGTAGAAAGGGATTGAGGGGGGATCCTGGGTGGGTTTGTGAGGGGAAGAGGTGGAGGGTTGGGGTTTTGAGGGCAAAGTGAGGGTCCAAGGGCTGGGGGGGGTGAATTGTGAGGAAAAAGTGAGGTCTTGCAATGAGGGGGTGGTCCCGAGAATGGAGTTTGAGGGTTGTTTTGAGGAGAAACAGGTGCATTTTGGGGCAGAAAGAGGTTTTGGGGTGGTTTGTGATGTTTTGATGAAAAATACGGGGGTCCTAGGCCTGGGTGTGGGGGGAACACGGGGTCCCTGTGGCACGGGAACCCCCTCCCCGACTTCCACCCGCCTCCCAGATCCCGGCAAGAGAAAGAAGAAGCGCAGAAAAGACAAAAAACCGACCCCAGCACCGCGGTGAGGGGGGGCAGCAGGGCTGGCGGGTGGGTTTGGGGGTCCCCCTGCTCCCTGAGCCCCTTTCTGGGGGGACACATGGACATTCTCAGGGGCCCCCCTCCCCCTGCCGGGGCTATTTTTAACCCCGCAGTGCCTGGTGCCCTGAGTTCATTTCTATTTTTAGGGGGGTGATGGCTCGCTGGGGGCTCCCAGCTCTCCCCTCTGGGATCAACTCCCCCCCACCAATTCCTTCCTCTGGAATGTTGGGGTCCCTCTGGGTTGGAAAGGGGAGCTGGGGGCAGAGCCTCTGGGTAGAATGAGGGGTTTGGGGGTCCCCTCTGAGCCGGACAGGGAGATTGGGGGGTGCTCCTTCCGCAATCCTCTCTAGGCAAAAGGGGATTTGAGGGGGTCCCTGTGTGTGATAATTGGGGCTCTGGGGGGGCTTCTCCGTCATCCTCCCCCCTTCAATCCGCATGGGGACCCCAAATAGCCCCCTTAGAGCACCCAAAATACACGTGAGGACCCTAAACGGAGCCCTCAAATCCCTATAACCCCCCGCAAATCCATGTGGGGTTCCTAAATGGCCCCCTCAAAGCCCCCCAAATCCACATAGGGACCCCAAACAGCTCCCTTAGAGTCCCCAGATCCACATGGGGACCCCATACAGCCCCCTTAGAGCCCTCCAAATCCTCCGACAGCCCCAGACCCACATGGAGGCCCCAAACAGCCCCTTTAGAACCCCTCAAATCCCCTCTGCCTCCCCCAAATCCCCGTGAGGACCCTGAACGGCCCCCTTAGGGCCCCCCAGACCCCCATGGAAACCCTAAACCCCCACTGCCCCCCCAAAATCCCTGTGAGGACCCTGAACGGCCCCCCAGACCCCCATAGGGACCCCAAGTGGCCCCTTTAGAGCCCCCCCCCCCCCCCCCCCCCCAGGATCCCACCCCCCACTATTCCTTGGGGGCTCCCCAGGGCCCACATGGAGATTCCATCCTGGCTGTGCCCCCCCCTCCCCAGAATTCCCACCCCCCCAGAGGCTGCGTGCCCCGAGCCCCCCCCCGCGCTGCCGCTGCTCCCCGAGGGGCTGCCGGGCTCCGACGAGGGGGAGCAGGAGGACCCCCACGACTATTGCCAAGGTGAGGGGGGGTCCGAGCACCCCAGCCGGTGGCAATGGGAGTAAGGGGGGAGCGCCCCGGGATTGGGGTGCCAGGCTGAGCTCCCCCTTTTCCTTCCCCGTGCTCCCCTTGAGGTGGGTACTATCCCGTACGGATCGGGGATCTCTTCAATAGCCGCTACCACGTCGTGCGCAAGCTGGGATGGGGACATTTCTCCACCGTCTGGCTCTGCTGGGACCTCCGGTGAGCGGGGGCCCCAAACTGGGGGTTTGGGGGGCCTCTCTGAGTAGGATAGGGGGGATTTGGGGGGTCCCTTTGGAACCCTGCGGCCCCTCTGGGTGGGAGAGGGAGCTTAGGGAGGTTCCTCTGCAATCCTGGGGCTCCTCCAGGTGGCTTGGGGGGGCCCTGCAGGCAGGAGAGTGGGTTTGGGGGTCCACGCTGGGTAGATTAAGTGGTTTTGGGGTCCCCTTCAGAATTCAGCGTGCCCTTTGGACAGAGCGGGGGCTTTTGAGGGTCTCCTCTGGGCATGATAAGTGGTTTTGGGGGTCCCCTCCATGCAGAATAGGGGCTGGGGGTTTTGGGGAGACCTCTTGGGGCAGGATGGGGGCTTTGGGGGGCCCCCCTCCAGGTGGGATGGGGGTTTTTGGGGTCCCCTCCAGCACACGGCAACCCCGCGCAGGCGGAAGCGCTTTGTGGCGCTGAAGGTGGTGAAGAGTGCGCCCCAATACACGGAGACGGCGCTGGACGAGATCAAGCTGCTCAAATGCGTGAGTGGGTGCCCTCACCCCAAAACCGGGGTCCCCCAGAGCCCCGCAAGACCCTCCGTAACGTACCCCGTGTCCCCCCCAGGTCCGTGACTCGGACCCCAGTGACCCCAAGAGGGAGAACATCGTGCAGCTCATCGACGATTTCCGCATTTCGGGGGTCAACGGTGTCCGTATTCTTGGAGAGGGGGATTCGGGGGGCCTGGGGGGCGTCCCAAGGATTTTGGGGGAGGGCTTCAGGGGAATCTTGAGGGTTCCAGCCCCACAGGGGGTTCCCAAGAGGTTCTGGGAGGTCCAGGGGAGAAATTTGGGGGTCCTGGGGTCGATCCTGGGGGTCCCAAGGGGTTCTGGGGGCATCTTAGGGGTCCTGAGGAGGAACCAGAGGGTCCTAGGGGTGTCTGTGTCCCCCTAGGGAGGGGGCTGAGGGGGTTCTGGGGGGGATTTTGGGGTTCGTAATGGTCAGGGGGGGATACTGGGGGTTCCAGCCCCACAGGGGGGTGCTAAGGGGGTTCTGGAGGGTCCAGGGAGATCCTGGGGTGTTCCAGGAAGTCCTGTGGGGTGATCCTCGTGCCCCCAGCCCCATGGGAGGGGGTCTTGGGGTGTTCCAGGGGATCCTAGGGGGATCCTGGGGGTGATCCTCGTGCCCCCAGCCCCATGGGGGGGGGGTTTGGGGTGTTCCAGGGGATCCTAGGGGGATCCTGGGGGTGATCCTCGTGCCCCCAGCCCCATGGGGGGGGGTTTGGGGTGTTCCAGGGGATCCTAGGGGGATCCTGGGGGTGATCCTCGTGCCCCCAGCCCCATGGGGCGGGGTTTGGGGTGTTCCGGGGGATCCTAGGGGGATCCTGGGGGTGATCCTCGTGCCCCAGCCCCATGGGGGGGGGGGTTGGGGTGTTCCAGGGGATCCTAGGGGGATCCTGGGGGTGATCCTCGTGCCCCCAGCCCCATGGGGGGGGGGGTTTGGGGTGTTCCAGGGGATCCTAGGGGGATCCTGGGGGTGATCCTCGTGCCCCCAGCCCCATGGGGGGGGGGGTTTGGGGTGTTCCAGGGGATCCTAGGGGGATCCTGGGGGTGATCCTCGTGCCCCCAGCCCCATGGGGGGGGGTTTGGGGTGTTCCAGGGGATCCTAGGGGGATCCTGGGGGTGATCCTCGTGCCCCTAGCCCCATGGGGGGGGGGTTTGGGGTGTTCCAGGGGATCCTAGGGGGATCCTGGGGGTGATCCTCGTGCCCCCAGCCCCATGGGGGGGGGGTTTGGGGTGTTCCAGGGGATCCTAGGGGGATCCTGGGGGTGATCCTCGTGCCCCTAGCCCCATGGGGGGGGGTTTGGGGTGTTCCAGGGGATCCTAGGGGGATCCTGGGGGTGATCCTCGTGCCCCCAGCCCCATGGAGGGGGGGGGGTTGGGGTGTTCCGGGGGATCCTAGGGGGATCCTGGGGGTGATCCTCGTGCCCCCAGCCCCATGGGGCGGGGTTTGGGGTGTTCCGGGGGATCCTAGGGGGATCCTGGGGGTGATCTTCGTGCTCCCAGCCCCATGGGGGGGGGTCTTGGGGTGTTTCAGGGGATCCTAGGGGGATCCTGGGGGTGATCCTCGTGCCCCCAGCCCCATGGGGGGGGGTTTGGGGTGTTCCAGGGGATCCTAGGGGGATCCTGGGGGTGATCCTCGTGCCCCCAGCCCCATGGGGGGGGGGTTTGGGGTGTTCCAGGGGATCCTAGGGGGATCCTGGGGGTGATCCTCGTGCCCCCAGCCCCATGGGGGGGGGTTTGGGGTGTTCCAGGGGATCCTAGGGGGATCCTGGGGGTGATCCTCGTGCCCCCAGCCCCATGGGGGGGGGGGTTTGGGGTGTTCCTGGGGATCCTAGGGGGATCCTGGGGGTGATCCTCGTGCCCCCAGCCCCATGGGGGGGGGGGGTTTGGGGTGTTCCAGGGGATCCTAGGGGGATCCTGGGGGTGATCCTCGTGCCCCCAGCCCCATGGGGGAGGGGTGGGGTGTTCCGGGGGATCCTAGGGGGATCCTGGGGGTGATCCTCGTGCCCCCAGCCCCATGGGGGGGGGGGTTTGGGGTGTTCCAGGGGATCCTAGGGGGATCCTGGGGGTGATCCTCGTGCTCCCAGCCCCATGGGGGGGGTTTGGGGTGTTCCTGGGGGGTCCCAGGGGTCCGTTTGCCCCCTTGACACCCCCACAAGACGTCTGCATGGTGCTGGAAGTGCTGGGCCCCCAGCTCCTGCGCTGGATCATCAGATCCAACTACCAGGGGCTGCCCTTGCCCTGCGTCAAGAGCATCCTGCGGCAGGTGAGGGGGCCTGGGACCCCCGGGAGACCCCCAGGAACCCCCCAAAACTCCTGGGGAGCCCCCACTGTCCTGCCCAGAGCGCCCCCTAATCCCCCACGTTCTCACTAAACATCTTGCTCAGAACCCCACGATCGTCCCCAGGACCCCAAATGGCCCTTAGAGCCCCCCAGATGCCCCCTGACCCATGTGGGGACCCCAAATGGCCCCCTTAGAGCCCCCTCAAATCCCCCCGACCCACATGGCGACTACAAATGGCCCTCTAAGTGCCCCCCAAATCCCCCCTGATCCATGTGGGGACCCCAAATCATCCCCTCAGAGCCCCCCAAATCCCCCCTGACCCACTTGGGGACTCCAAATCATCCCCTTAGAGCCCCCCAAATCACCCCTTTAGAGCTCCCCAAATCCCCCCTGACTCACATAGGGACCCCAAATCACCCCCTTAGAACCCCAAAATCCCCCCTGACCCACTTGGGGACTCCAAATCATCCCCTTAGAGCCCCCCAAATCACCCCAACCCACATGGCGACTACAAATGGCCCTCTAAGTGCCCCCCAAATCCCCCCTGATCCATGTGGGGACCCCAAATCATCCCCTCAGAGCCCCCCAAATCCCCCCTGACCCACTTGGGGACTCCAAATCACCCCCTTAGAGCTCCCCAAATCCCCCCTGACTCACATAGGGACCCCAAATCACCCCCTTAGAACCCCCAAATCACCCCCTTAGAACCCCCAAATCTCCCCTGACCCGCATAGGGACCCCAAATCACTCCCTTAGAATCCCCAAATCCCCCCTGACCCACTTGGGGACCCCAAATCACCCCCTTAGAGCCCCCCAAATCCCCCCTGATACATGTGGGGACCCCAAATCACCCCCTTAGAACCCCCAAATCTCCCCTGACCCGCATAGGGACCCCAAATCACTCCCTTAGAACCCCCCAAATCCCCCCTGACCCACTTGGGGACCCCAAATCACCCCCTTAGAGCCCCCCAAATCCCCCCTGACTCACATAGGGACCCCAAATCACCCCCTTAGAACCCCCAAATCCCCCCTGACTCACATAGGGACCCCAAATCACCCCCTTAGAACCCCCAAATCTCCCCTGACCCACTTGGGGACCCCAAATCCCCCCTGACTCACATAGGGACCCCAAATGTCCTTTTAGTGTCCCTCAAATCCCCCTTTTGCCCCCTCGGACCCACATGGGGACCCCAAGCAGCCTCGTGCCCCACACAGAGATGTGATCCTCCTCCCTTGGGAGGGCCTGGGGTGGCACGGGGGGGGTCTCAGGGTGCCCCCCAGGTCTCGGGGAGCCCCCCCTGACTCCGGGGTGCCCCGGCGCAGGTGCTAGAGGGGCTGGATTACCTGCACACCAAGTGCAAGATCATCCACACAGACATCAAACCCGAGAACGTCCTCCTGTGCGTCGGGGACCCCTTCGTGCGGCAGCTGGCAGCGCAGGCCGCTCGCTGGGCCCAGGGGGGCGGCCCCCCGAAAAGCGCAGGTTTCCGCGGACCCCTCCCCATCCCCGGGACCCCCAGGATTGAGGGGAGGGGGCTCGGAATGCTGGGAACCCTGAGGATCTCTTGGTATTGAGAGGAGGGGGCTCAGAACCCTAAGATCCCCAGCATCAAGGGAAAGGGGCCAGGACCCCTGAGATCGAGGGGAGGGGGCTCGGAATCCTGGGAACCCTTGGGATCTCTTGGTATTAAGAGAAGGGGGCTCGGAATCCTGGGAATCCAGGGGATCTCTTGGTATTAAGAGAAGGGAGCTCGGAATCCTGGGAACCCTTGGGATCTCTTGTTATTAAGAGAAGGGGGCTCGGAATCCTGGGAACCCTTGGGATCTCTTGGTATTAAGAGAAGGGGGCTCGGAATCCTGGGAATCCAGGGGATCTCTTGGTATCGAGAGAAGGGGGCTCGGAATCCTGGGAACCCTTGGGATCTCTTGCTATTAAGAGAAGGGGGCTCGGTATCCTGGGAACCCTTGGGATCTCTTGGTATTAAGAGAAGGGGGCTCGGAATCCTGGGAATCCAGGGGATCTCTTGGTATTAAGAGAAGGGGGCTCGGAATCCTGGGAACCCTTGGGATCTCTTGGTATTAAGAGAAGGGGGCTCGGAATCCTGGGAATCCAGGGGATCTCTTGGTATTGAGAGGAGGGGTTTCGGAATCCTGGGAACCTTGGGATCTCTTGGTATTGAGAGGAGTCTCGGAATCTTGGGAACCCTTGGGATCTCTTGGTATTAAGAGAAGGGGGCTCGGAATCCTGGGAATCCAGGGGATCTCTTGGTATTGAGAGGAGGGGGCTCAGACGTCTAAGACGCCTGAGATCGAGTGGATGGGGCTCGGAATCCCTGGGACTGAGGGGATGTGGCTCAAACCCCTAGGATCCCCGGACCCCCCCTCATTCCCTCTCTCCCCACAGTGATCTCTGCGCCCCAGGACGTCCCCGTGAGTGGGGCAGGATTGGGGGTGGCCTTGCACGCCCGTGTGGCCTCGCATGCTCCTCGCACGCCCCTGTGACTCCGTGCGCTTCGCACGCCCCCTCGTGCGTGCTGCCCTCGCACACCAACGCGACTTCGCACGCCCGTTTTCACAGGCCTCACCGCATGCGCGTGTGGCTTTGCCTGCATGTGCCGGCCTTGCACGTCTCCTCGCACGCCCCGGGGCCTCCTCGCACGCCCCGGGCCTCGTCGCACGCCCCGGGGCCTCCTAGCACGCCCCGGGGCCTCATCGCACGCCCCGGGGCCTCCTCACATGCCCTGGGGCCTCGTCGCATGCCCCGGGGCCTCGTCGCACGCCCCAGGGTCTCCTCGCACGCCCCGGGGCCTCATCGCACACCCCGGGCCTCCTCGCACGCCCCGGGGCCTCGTCGCACGCCCCAGGGCCTCCTCACACGCCCCGGGGCCTCCTCGCACGCCCCAGGGCCTCCTCACACGCCCCGGGGCCTCCTCGCACGCCCCAGGCCTCCTCGCATGCCCCGGGGCCTCGTCGCACGCCCCAGGGCCTCCTCACACGCCCCGGGGCCTCGTCGCACGCCCCGGGCCTCCTCGCACGCCCCGGGGCCTCGTCGCACGCCCCGGGCCTCCTCGCATGCCCCGGGGCCTCGTCGCACGCCCCGGGCCTCGTCGCACGCCCCGGGGCCTCGTCGCACGCCTCGGGCCTCCTCGCATGCCCCGGGGCCTCGTCGCACGCCCCGGGCCTCCTCACACGCCCCGGGCCTCGTCGCACGCCCCGGGGCCTCGTCGCACGCCCCGGGCCTCCTCGCACGCCCCGGGGCCTCGTCGCACGCCCCGGGCCTCCTCGCACGCCTGCGTCTCCGCACCAGGAGCGCCTCTCGCGTGCCCAGCGACGCCGACGGCGCCGGCGGCAGCGGCGACAGAGCTGCCTCCTGGCCCAGCGCCTGCAGGACCTGGAGCAGCAGAGCGAGAGCGGCGGCTCCCTGGGGGCCGCCGACGGCCTCGGTGGGTGATCAGGGGGGATTTGGGGTCCCTGGGGTAGTTCTGGGGGCCAGTTTCGGGGTCCCTCATGTGCTTTCTGGAGTCCCTGGGGGTAGTTTTGGAGTCCTGGCGGGTGCTTTCTGGGGTCCGTAGAGGTAGTTTCGGAGTCCTGGGGGTGGGCTTGGGGGTCCTGGTGTGAATTTGGGGTTCCAGGAGTCATTTTTGGGGTCCCTGAAGGTGTTTTGGGCAGGCGTAAGGTTGCTTTAGGCTCTCTGGAGTGGCTTTGGAATCCCTTGGGTGTTTTTTGGAGTCGTTCTGGAGTCATGGGGGGTGGTTTTGGGGTTCCTCAGGTGTTTTCTGGGGTCTGTGGAGGTAGTTCTGGAGTCCTGGAGGTGGAGTCGGGGGTCCTCGTGTGGATCCACAGTTCCAGGAGTGGTTTTGGGGATCTCTGGGGGTAGCTCTGGTGTCCTGGGAGGCAGTTTGGGGGTCTCTCAGGTGCTTTAAGGGGTCCATGGAGGTAGTTTTGGAGTCCTGGCGGTGGGTTTGGGGGTCTCTCGGGTTGTTGGGGTTCCAGGAGTCATTTTTGGTGTCTCTGGAATGGTTTTGGGGTCCCTGGGGTTGCTTTTGCTGTCCTCGGGGGTGGATTTGGGGTCCTTCGGCTGGGTTTGGGGTCCCAGGGGATGTCGGGGGTCCCATCAGGGGGGAATTGGTCCTGAGGTGGGGTTGAGTGTCCCCTTTTTTTTTGTCCGGGGGGTCATTTCTGGGGTCCGTGAGGTGGTTTTGGGTTCTGGGAGGAGGTGTGTTTTTTGGGGTCCCCCGGGGCAATGCTGTGGGGCAGGGGGGGTTCCCAGGGTTGGGGTCTCACCGTGTTTGTGCCCCCCAAGCAGAGCCGCCCCCCGAATTCCCCGGCGCGAGCAGCCCCCCCAGTGGCGCCTCCTCCTCGGGGGTTCACACCCTGCGCTCGGGGGGGCTCCTCGGCCTCAGGGGGGGCCCCCCCGCGCCGCCCCCCCAGCCCCAGCTCGGCTTCTGACTCCCTGCTCACCCCCACCTCGGGCTCCCTGCTCTCGGGGGGCTCGGGGGGCGCCCCCAGCACCCTCGGTGAGTGCGGGGGGAAGGTAGGGGGGAAACTGGGGGGGTCAGGGGGGTGTTGGGGGCCAACTGGGGGCTGAGGGGGGAGTCGGGGGGCAACTAGGGGGTCAGGGGGGAGTTGAGGGGTAACTGGGGGGGCTCAGGGGGGCAATTGGGGGTATCAAGGGAGTTTTGGGAGGCAATTGGGGTAGAACAGGGGTTGAGGGGGGAGTTGGGGCAACCGGGGGGCTCGGGGGGGGGGGAGTCGGCGGCAATTGGGGTGTCAGGAGGGAGTTGGAGGCAACTGGGGTAGAACTGGGGGGTCAGAGGGTGGATTTGGGGGCAATTGGGGGGGCTGAGGGGGCAGTTGTTGACACCCTGTGTGTCCCCCCCAGGTTCTGTGGGGCCGGAGGGGCAGGAGAACCCCCTGGACCCTCGCTGCGCCCCACGGCTGCGGGTCAAGATCGCCGACCTGGGCAACGGCTGCTGGGTGGTGAGGGGGGGAACTTGGGGGGCAGCTGCGGGGCAGGGGGCGCAGTTTGGGGGCAGCTGCGGGGCAGGGGGCGCTGCTGTGGGGCAGCCGTGGGGCAGGGGGCGCAGCCGTGGGTCAGCCCCCCGCGCTGCCCCCAGCACCGACACTTCACGGAGTCGATCCAGACGCGTCAGTACCGGGCGCTCGAGGTGCTTCTGGGCGCCGGCTACGGGCCCCCGGCCGACATCTGGAGCACGGCCTGTATGGTGAGCCCCCCCCGACCCACAGCGACCCACAGCGCGACCCACGGCCCCATAGCGTGACCCATAGCCACCCGCTGCCCCACGGCAGGACCCAGAGCCACCCACAGCCCCGTAGCCCCACGGCAGGACCCAGAGCCACCCACAGCCCCGTAGCCCCACGGCAGGACCCAGAGCCACCCACAGCCCTGTAGCCCCACGGCAGGACCCAGAGCCACCCACAGCCCCGTAGCCCCACGGCAGGACCCAGAGCCACCCACAGCCCCATAGCCCCACAGCAGGACCCAGAGCCACCCACAGCCCCGTAGCCCCACGGCAGGACCCAGAGCCACCCACAGCCCCGTAGCCCCACGGCAGGACCCAGAGCCACCCACAGCCCCGTAGCCCCACGGCAGGACCCAGAGCCACCCACAGCCCCGTAGCCCCACGGCAGGACCCAGAGCCACCCACAGCCCCATAGCCCCACGGCAGGACCCAGAGCCACCCACAGCCCCATAGCGTGACCCACAGCCCCACGGCAGGACCCAGAGCCACCCACAGCCCCATAGCGTGACCCATAGCCACCCACAGCCCCATAGCGTGACCCACAGCCCCACGGCAGGACCCATAGCCACCCACAGCCCCATAGCGTGACCCATAGCCACCCACAGCCCCATAGCGTGACCCATAGCCACCCACAGCCCCATAGCCCCATGGCAAGACCCAGAGCCACCTGTAACCCCAGAGCAGTGTGATCCATAGCCACCCACAGCCCCATAGCGTGACCCATAGCCACCCACAGCCCCATAGCGTGACCCATAGCCACCCACAGCCCCATAGCGTGACCCAGAGCCACCCACAGCCCCATAGCGTGACCCATAGCCACCCACAGCCCCATAGCGTGACCCATAGCCACCCACAGCCCCATAGCGTGACCCATAGCCACCCACAGCCCCATAGCGTGACCCATAGCCACCCACAGCCCCATAGCGTGACCCATAGCCACCCACAGCCCCATAGTGTGACCCATAGCCACCCACAGCCCCATAGCGTGACCCACAGCCCCACGGCAGGACCCAGAGCCACCCACAGCCCCATAGCGTGACCCATAGCCACCCACAGCCCCATAGCGTGACCCATAGCCACCCACAGCCCCATAGCGTGACCCACAGCCCCACGGCAGGACCCAGAGCCACCCACAGCCCCATAGCGTGACCCATAGCCACCCACAGCCCCATAGCGTGACCCACAGCCCCACGGCAGGACCCAGAGCCACCCACAGCCCCATGGCGTGACCCATAGCCACCCACAGCCCCATAGCGTGACCCATAGCCACCCACAGCCCCATAGCGTGACCCACAGCCCCACGGCAGGACCCAGAGCCACCCACAGCCCCATAGCGTGACCCATAGCCACCCACAGCCCCATAGCGTGACCCATAGCCCCACGGCAGGACCCGGAACCACCCGTAAGCCTAGAGCGGGAACCACTGCGTTAACCACAGTGTGATCCATAGTGACCCACAGCCCCATAGGGCGACCCACGGTCGCATAGCCCCGTAGCATGACCCATAGTGACCCACAGCCCCACACTGACCCCCATGGCCCCGCAGCTCCCCACGGCAGGAGCCACAGAGCCCCGCGACACCCCATAGCGGGACCCACGGCCCCATAGCGGGACCCACGGCCTCACTCTCCCCTCAGGCCTTCGAGCTGGCGACCGGCGACTACCTGTTCGAGCCCCATTCGGGGGAGGATTACAGCCGAGACGAGGGTAGGGGGCGTGGCCTAACAATCTATGAATGGGGGCGTGGCCTGTGCTGACTATTTCAATGGGGAAGGGGCGTGGCCTGCGCTGACTATCGAATGGAGAAGGGGGCGTGGCCTATGACTCAGTATGTGACCGGCAGGGCGGGGCCTAACGATGCAATGAATGGGAGTGGGCGTGTCCTGACGTGGCCCCGCCCCCTCGCAGACCACCTGGCCCACGTGATCGAGCTGCTGGGCGAGATCCCCCGGCACGTGGCGCTGGGCGGCCGCTACTCGAGGGAGTTTTTCAACCGCCGAGGTGAAGAGCAGGTTCTGGACCGCCCCCTAGACCCCCCAATAGCCCCTAACTGGTCCTAGTATCCCCCTATAGCCCCCTAGTACCCCCCACACTGGTCCCACTATCCTCCGACTGCCCCCAGTAGCCCTTCACTGGTCCCAGTATCCCCCTAGACACCCCCAGTAGCCCCTCACTGGTCCCACTGTCCCCCTAGACACCCCCAGTACCCCCTCACTGGTCCCACTGTCCCCCTAGACACCCCCAGTACCCCCTCACTGGTCCCAGTGTCCCCCTAGACACTCCTAGTACCCCCTCAATGGTCCCAGTACCCCCCTTGACACCCCCAGTACCCCCTCACTGGTCCCACTATCCCCCTAGACACCCCCAGTACCCCGTCACTGGTCCCAGTGTCCCCCTAGACACTCCTAGTACCCCCTCACTGGTCCCAGTGTCCCCCTAGACACTCCTAGTACCCCCTCAATGGTCCCAGTACCCCCCTTGACACCCCCAGTACCCCCTCACTGGTCCCACTATCCCCCTAGACACCCCCAGTACCTCGTCACTGGTCCCAGTGTCCCCCTAGACACTCCTAGTACCCCCTCAATGGTCCCAGTACCCCCCTTGACACCCCCAGTACCCCCTCACTGGTCCCACTATCCCCCTAGACACCCCCAGTACCTCGTCACTGGTCCCACTATCCCCCTAGACCCTCCCAGTAGCACCTCACTGGTCCCAGTGTCCCCCTAGACCCTCCCAGTAGCACCTCACTGGTCCCAGTGTCCCCCTAGACCCTCCCAGTAGCACCTCACTGGTCCCAGTGTCCCCCTAGACCCTCCCAGTAGCACCTCACTGGTCCCAGTATCCCCCCCTGTACCCCATCAACTGCTACAGAACCAAAGAGAAGGGGGTGGGGCCCAAAGGGGGCGTGGCTTCAGCTCAGGTGCGTGCCCTCACCTGTCCTCCCCTGTCCCCGCCCCCCCCCGCCAGGTGAGCTGCGCCACATCCGCCACCTGCGCCCGTGGGGGCTGCGGGCGGTGCTGCAGGAGAAATACGAGTGGCCCCGCGGCGCCGCCGCCGCCTTCACCCGCTTCCTGCGGCCCATGCTGGCCTACGAGCCCGCCCGGCGCGCCACCGCCGCTCAGTGCCTGCAGCACCCCTGGCTGTGCCCCTGAGCGCCCCACGGCACCCCAAAACACCTCGGTGCCTGCAGCCCCCCCCTGGCTGCACCCCTAAACCCACCCCACAGTGCCCCAAACCTGCGCCACTGCACCCCAAACCTACCCCATGGCGCCTCAAAGCTCCTCAGTGCCTACAGACCCCCTGGCTGCTGCCCCAAACTCGCCCCACGGTGCCCCATAAATAAAGCAACACCCTGGCTTCCCCCCCACGTCTTTATTGGGGGTCTGAGAGGGACTCGGGGGGCCCCTCAGGAGCGAGGGAGGTGGGCGAGGATGCTCTGCACGGCGCCCGAGGTGCTGCCCTGTCCCCCGATGTCGGGGGTGTGAGTCTGGAAGGGGGCGGGGCTTTTGGTGAGGCCACGCCCCCCTACCGGAAGAGTGTTTGATTGACAGGAGGGGGCGGGACTTACCCGCGGATCATCCAATGAGGCAAGCACCGCCTGGCGGATCATGGAGGCGTGTCCGTGTAGCCTGGGGGCGGGGCCAACGTTAGATACGCCCCCTAAAGCCACGCCCCCTAAAGCCACGCCCCCTCCCCGACCCAGACAGCTGCAGCTCCTTCCCAGTTCAGCCCAGTTCCATTCCAGTTCAGCCCAGTTCTACCCAGTCTGGCTGAGTTCTAGCCTAGCTCAGCTCTGCTCCAGCCCCGTGAACCCAGTTCCGCTTATTCCCAGCCCCATTCGGCTCAGCTCCAGCCCAGTCTAACCCAGTTCTAATCCAGCTCCAGCCCAGTCTAACCCAGTTCTAATCCAGCTCCAGCCCAGTCTAACCCAGTTCTAATCCAGCTCCAGCCCAGTCTAACCCAGTTCTAATCCAGCTCCAGCCCAGTCTAACCCAGTTCTAATCCAGCTCCAGCCCAGTCTAACCCAGTTCTAATCCAGCTCCAGCCCAGTCTAACCCAGTTCTAATCCAGCTCCAGCCCAGTCTAACCCAGTTCTAATCCAGTTCCAGCCCAGTCTAACCCAGTTCTAATCCAGTTCCAGCCCAGTCTAACCCAGTTCTAATCCAGTTCCAGCCCAGTCTAACCCAGTTCTAATCCAGTTCCAGCCCAGTCTAACCCAGTTCTAATCCAGTTCCAGCCCAGTCTAACCCAGTTCTAATCCAGCTCCAGCCCAGTCTAACCCAGTTCTAATCCAGTTCCAGCCCAGTCTAACCCAGTTCTAATCCAGCTCCAGCCCAGTCTAACCCAGTTCTAATCCAGTTCCAGCCCAGTCTATCCCAGTTCTAATCCAGTTCCAGCCCAGTCTAACCCAGTTCTAATCCAGCTCCAGCCCAGTCTAACCCAGTTCTAATCCAGCTCCAGCCCAGTCTATCCCAGTTCTAATCCAGCTCCAGCCCAGTCTAACCCAGTTCTAATCCAGTTCCAGCCCAGTCTAACCCAGTTCTAATCCAGTTCCAGCCCAGTCTAACCCAGTTCTAATCCAGTTCCAGCCCAGTCTAACCCAGTTCTAATCCAGCTCCAGCCCAGTCTAACCCAGTTCTAATCCAGCTCCAGCCCAGTCTAACCCAGTTCTAATCCAGTTCCAGCCCAGTCTAACCCAGTTCTAATCCAGTTCCAGCCCAGTCTAACCCAGTTCTAATCCAGTTCCAGCCCAGTCTATCCCAGTTCTAATCCAGCTCCAGCCCAGTCTAACCCAGTTCTAATCCAGTTCCAGCCCAGTCTAACCCAGTTCTAATCCAGCTCCAGCCCAGTCTATCCCAGTTCTAATCCAGCTCCAGCCCAGTCTAACCCAGTTCTAATCCAGCTCCAGCCCAGTCTAACCCAGTTCTAATCCAGTTCCAGCCCAGTCTATCCCAGTTCTAATCCAGTTCCAGCCCAGTCTAACCCAGTTCTAATCCAGTTCCAGCCCAGTCTAACCCAGTTCTAATCCAGCTCCAGCCCAGTCTAACCCAGTTCTAATCCAGTTCCAGCCCAGTCTATCCCAGTTCTAATCCAGTTCCAGCCCAGTCTAACCCAGTTCTAATCCAGCTCCAGCCCAGTCTAACCCAGTTCTAATCCAGCTCCAGCCCAGTCTATCCCAGTTCTAATCCAGCTCCAGCCCAGTCTAACCCAGTTCTAATCCAGTTCCAGCCCAGTCTAACCCAGTTCTAATCCAGCTCCAGCCCAGTCTAACCCAGTTCTAATCCAGCTCCAGCCCAGTCTAACCCAGTTCTAATCCAGTTCCAGCCCAGTCTAACCCAGTTCTAATCCAGCTCCAGCCCAGTCTAACCCAGTTCTAATCCAGCTCCAGCCCAGTCTAACCCAGTTCTAATCCAGTTCCAGCCCAGTCTAACCCAGTTCTAATCCAGCTCCAGCCCAGTCTAACCCAGTTCTAATCCAGTTCCAGCCCAGTCTAACCCAGTTCTAATCCAGTTCCAGCCCAGTCTAACCCAGTTCTAATCCAGTTCCAGCCCAGTCTAACCCAGTTCTAATCCAGTTCCAGCCCAGTCTAACCCAGTTCTAATCCAGTTCCAGCCCAGTCTAACCCAGTTCTAATCCAGCTCCAGCCCAGTCTAACCCAGTTCTAATCCAGCTCCAGCCCAGTCTAACCCAGTTCTAATCCAGTTCCAGCCCAGTCTAACCCAGTTCTAATCCAGTTCCAGCCCAGTCTAACCCAGTTCTAATCCAGTTCCAGCCCAGTCTAACCCAGTTCTAATCCAGTTCCAGCCCAGTCTAACCCAGTTCTAATCCAGTTCCAGCCCAGTCTATCCCAGTTCTAATCCAGCTCCAGCCCAGTCTAACCCAGTTCTAATCCAGTTCCAGCCCAGTCTAACCCAGTTCTAATCCAGCTCCAGCCCAGTCTATCCCAGTTCTAATCCAGCTCCAGCCCAGTCTAACCCAGTTCTAATCCAGCTCCAGCCCAGTCTAACCCAGTTCTAATCCAGTTCCAGCCCAGTCTAACCCAGTTCTAATCCAGTTCCAGCCCAGTCTAACCCAGTTCTAATCCAGTTCCAGCCCAGTCTAACCCAGTTCTAATCCAGTTCCAGCCCAGTCTAACCCAGTTCTAATCCAGTTCCAGCCCAGTCTAACCCAGTTCTAATCCAGCTCCAGCCCAGTCTAACCCAGTTCTAATCCAGTTCCAGCCCAGTCTAACCCAGTTCTAATCCAGCTCCAGCCCAGTCTAACCCAGTTCTAATCCAGTTCCAGCCCAGTCTAACCCAGTTCTAATCCAGCTCCAGCCCAGTCTATCCCAGTTCTAATCCAGTTCCAGCCCAGTCTAACCCAGTTCTAATCCAGTTCCAGCCCAGTCTAACCCAGTTCTAATCCAGCTCCAGCCCAGTCTAACCCAGTTCTAATCCAGTTCCAGCCCAGTCTAACCCAGTTCTAATCCAGTTCCAGCCCAGTCTATCCCAGTTCTAATCCAGTTCCAGCCCAGTCTAACCCAGTTCTAGCCCAGTCTATCCCAGTTCTAATCCAGTTCCAGCCCAGTCTAACCCAGTTCTAATCCAGCTCCAGCCCAGTCTAACCCAGTTCTAATCCAGCTCCAGCCCAGTCTATCCCAGTTCTAATCCAGCTCCAGCCCAGTCTAACCCAGTTCTAATCCAGTTCCAGCCCAGTCTAACCCAGTTCTAATCCAGTTCCAGCCCAGTCTAACCCAGTTCTAATCCAGCTCCAGCCCAGTCTAACCCAGTTCTAATCCAGTTCCAGCCCAGTCTAACCCAGTTCTAATCCAGTTCCAGCCCAGTCTAACCCAGTTCTAATCCAGTTCCAGCCCAGTCTAACCCAGTTCTAATCCAGTTCCAGCCCAGTCTAACCCAGTTCTAATCCAGCTCCAGCCCAGTCTAACCCAGTTCTAATCCAGCTCCAGCCCAGTCTAACCCAGTTCTAATCCAGTTCCAGCCCAGTCTAACCCAGTTCTAATCCAGTTCCAGCCCAGTCTAACCCAGTTCTAATCCAGTTCCAGCCCAGTCTAACCCAGTTCTAATCCAGCTCCAGCCCAGTCTAACCCAGTTCTAATCCAGCTCCAGCCCAGTCTAACCCAGTTCTAATCCAGTTCCAGCCCAGTCTAACCCAGTTCTAATCCAGCTCCAGCCCAGTCTAACCCAGTTCTAATCCAGTTCCAGCCCAGTCTAACCCAGTTCTAATCCAGTTCCAGCCCAGTCTAACCCAGTTCTAATCCAGCTCCAGCCCAGTCTAACCCAGTTCTAATCCAGTTCCAGCCCAGTCTAACCCAGTTCTAATCCAGTTCCAGCCCAGTCTAACCCAGTTCTAATCCAGTTCCAGCCCAGTCTAACCCAGTTCTAATCCAGTTCCAGCCCAGTCTAACCCAGTTCTAATCCAGCTCCAGCCCAGTCTAACCCAGTTCTAATCCAGTTCCAGCCCAGTCTAACCCAGTTCTAATCCAGCTCCAGCCCAGTCTAACCCAGTTCTAATCCAGTTCCAGCCCAGTCTAACCCAGTTCTAATCCAGTTCCAGCCCAGTCTAACCCAGTTCTAATCCAGCTCCAGCCCAGTCTAACCCAGTTCTAATCCAGTTCCAGCCCAGTCTATCCCAGTTCTAATCCAGCTCCAGCCCAGTCTAACCCAGTTCTAATCCAGTTCCAGCCCAGTCTAACCCAGTTCTAATCCAGCTCCAGCCCAGTCTAACCCAGTTCTAATCCAGCTCCAGCCCAGTCTAACCCAGTTCTAATCCAGTTCCAGCCCAGTCTAACCCAGTTCTAATCCAGTTCCAGCCCAGTCTAACCCAGTTCTAATCCAGCTCCAGCCCAGTCTAACCCAGTTCTAATCCACTCACTAGGCCCCGCCCCTCACTAGGCCCCGCCCCTCACCAGGCCCCGCCCCTTGGTTACCGCAGGTGATCCAGCATCATGCAGGCGGCCAGCAGCCCCCTAGGCCCCGCCCCTCACCAGGCCCCGCCCCTCACCAGGCCCCGCCCCTCACCAGGCCCCGCCCCTCACCAGGCCCCGCCCCCTGGTTACCGCAGGTGATCCAGCATCATGCAGGCGGCCAGCAGCCCCCTAGGCCCCGCCCCTCACCAGGCCCCGCCCCTCACAGGCCCCGCCCCTCACCAGGCCCCGCCCCCTGGTTACCGCAGGTGATCCAGCATCATGCAGGCGGCCAGCAGCGCGGCCGTGGGATTCGCCACGTTGCGGTTCGCGATGCTCTTGCCCGTGTTCCGCGTCGCCTGGGGGGAAAAACACCCTCAGGGACCCCCAGAGCCTCTAACTCCCCCCAGTCCCCTCCCCAGTGGCTCTAACTGGTCCCAGTCCCCTCCCCACTGCCTGTAACTGGTCCCAGTCCCCCTCAGTGTCTGTAACTGATCCCAGTCTTCAGTATCTGTAACTGGTCCTACTACCCCCCCGTAGGTCTAACTGCTCCCAGTCCTCCCCCAGCAGCTCTAACTGGTCCCAGTCCCCTCCCCAGTGTCTGTAACTGGTCCCAGTACCCCCCAGTCCCCTCCCCAGTGTCTCTAACTGGACCCAGTCCCCCCTCCCACAAGTGCCTCTAACTGGACCCAGTCCCCCCAGTGTCTGTAACTGGTCCCACTCCCCTCCCAGTGTCTGTAACTGGTCCCAGTCCCCTCCCAGTGGCTGTAACTGGTCCCAGTCCCCCCCAGTGTCTGTAACTGGTCCCAGTGCCCTCCCCAACGCCTCTAACTGGTCCCAGTCCCCTCCCAGTGGCTGTAACTGGTCCCAGTCCCCTCCCCCAGTGTCTGTAACTGGTCCCAGTCCCCTCCCAGTGTCTGTAACTGGTCCCAGTCCCCTCCCAGTGGCTGTAACTGGTCCCAGTCCCCTCCCCAGTGTCTGTAACTGGTCCCAGTCCCCTCCCAGTGGCTGTAACTGGTCCCAGTCCCCTCCCCCAGTGTCTGTAACTGGTCCCAGTCCCCTCCCCAGTGTCTCTAACTGGTCCCAGTCCCCTCCCCAGTGTCTGTAACTGGTCCCAGTCCCCTCCCAGTGGCTGTAACTGGTCCCAGTCCCCTCCCAGTGGCTGTAACTGGTCCCAGTGCCCTCACGGTCTCGAAGACGGCGTAGTCGTGGCCGTAGTTGGCCCCCGGGACGAGCCCTGGGCCGCCCACCAGCCCCGCGCAGACGTTGCTCACGATGTTCCCGTACAGGTTCGGCATCACCAGCACCTCGAACTGCTGCGGCCGCGACACCAGCTGCAGGGACAGGGTACTGGGAGCACTGGGAGGGACTGGGAGGAGCAGAGAGGCAGCAGGGGGGCACTAAGAGGTACTGGGGCCGCACTGGGAAGCGGAGGGGGTTACTGGTTTGTACTGGGAGCACTGGGCACACCTGCATGGTGGTGTTGTCGACGATCATGCTCTGGAACTCGATCTCAGGGTACTCGGCGGCCACCTCGCGGCAGCACTGGAGGAACAGCCCGTCCCCCAGTTTCCTGGGGGGGTGTCAGGGATCCCAAAACCTCCCCCGGGGACCCCAAAAACCTCCCTGAGGGACCCCAAACCTTCCAGGGACCCAAAAAACCTCCCCCGGGGACCCCAAAACCTCTCAGGGACCCCAAAACCTCCCCTGGGGACCCCCAAAACCCCACAGGGACCCAAAAACCTCTCCCAGGGACCCAAAAACCTCTCCCAGGGACCCAAAAACTTCCCCGGGGACCCCAAAAACCTACAGGGAAACCAGAACTTCCTCCGGGGACCCCGAAACCTCCTCCCCACACCCCAAAACCTCCTTGGGACCCCAAAACATCCTGCGTGGACCCCCAGACACCCCCCAATTGCCCCTCTAGGACCCCAAACAACCCCCAGGCGCCCCGGTTTCCCCTCTAGAACCCCCAAACACCCCCCAGGCCCCGCAATTTCTCCTCCAAGACCACCAAACACCCCCCAGCTGCCCCTCTAGGACCTCCAAACAGTCCCACTTTCCCCTCTAGGACTCCCAAACACCCCTCTAGGACCCCCAGTTGCCCCCCAGTGCCCCCAGTTGCCCCTCACATGATGTTGGCCTTGTGCACGGCGGTGACGCGGCGCCGCTGGGCCGCGCGGGCGAGCCGGAAGGCGTAGTGAGCGATTCGCCGCGACCGCCCGGCCGTGATGATCTTGAGGCTCTCAACCACCCCCGCCACGCTCTGGGGGGGAGATTGGGGGTTACTGGGAGCACTGGGAGGGCACTGGGGGGGTTACTGGTCTGGACTGGGAGGCGCCGGGGTCAGTCTACTCGCCCTCGGTGTTGCCCTGCACCAGCAGGGTGTTGGCGAGCACTGGGAGGGAACTGGGAGTGCACTGGGTGGACTAGGAAGGCCACTGGGATGGACTGGGAGCACTGGGAGGGAACACAGAGGGGAATTAGAAATAGGCTGGGTGTACTGGGAGTGGCACTGGGTGGGAACAGAGCGCACTGGGAGCAGCACTGGGTGAACTGGGAGTGGCACTGGGTGGCACTGAGGGGAAGAGACTAAACTGGGAGCACTGGGAGGGAACACAAAAGGGACCTGGGAGTAGCCTGGGAGCATTGGGAGTGGCACTGGGTGGACTGGGAGTAGCCTGAGTGGACTGGGAGGGGCACTGGGTGGACTGGGAGGGGCACTGGGTGGACTGGGAGTAGCCTGAGTGGACTGGGAGGGGCACTGGGTGGACTGGGAGGGGCACTGGGTGTGAACAGAGTGCACTGGGTGGACTGGGAGGGGCACTGGGTGGACTGGGAGTGGCACTGGGAGCGGCACTGGGTGAACTGGGAGGGGCACTGGGTGGGAACAGAGCGCACTGGGAGCGGCACTGGGTGAACTGGGAGTGGCACTGGGTGGGAACAGAGCGCACTGGGAGCAGCACTGGGTGAACTGGGAGTGGCACTGGGTGGCACTGAGGGGAAGAGACTAAACTGGGAGCACTGGGAGGGAACACAAAAGGGACCTGGGAGTAGCCTGGGAGCATTGGGAGTGGCACTGGGTGGACTGGGAGTAGCCTGGGTGGACTGGGAGGGGCACTGGGTGGACTGGGAGGGGCACTGGGTGTGAATAGAGTGCACTGGGTGGACTGGGAGGGGCACTGGGTGGACTGGGAGGGGCACTGGGTGTGAACAGAGTGCACTGGGTGGACTGGGAGGGGCACTGGGTGGACTGGGAGTGGCCTGGGTGGACTGGGAGGGGCACTGGGTGGACTGGGAGGGGCACTGGGTGTGAACAGAGTGCACTGGGTGGACTGGGAGGGGCACTGGGTGGACTGGGAGGGGCACTGGGTGGACTGGGAGGGGCACTGGGTGGACTGGGAGGGGCACTGGGTGTGAATAGAGTGCACTGGGTGGACTGGGAGGGGCACTGGGTGGACTGGGAGGGGCACTGGGTGTGAACAGACTGCACTGGGTGGACTGGGAGGGGCACTGGGTGGACTGGGAGCACTGGGAAGGCACACAGAAGGGAACTGGGAGTGCACTGGGTAGACTGGGAGCACTGAAGGCAAGAAAAAGGCGAGGGGGCGTGGCCAGAGGGGAAGGGGCGTGGCCAGAGGGGAACGGCGCGTGTCCAGCGCCCCCTGGGGGCAGCCGGGGGCCCTGCAGGGGGCGCTCCCGGTGCGGTTACTGGTCTGTACTGGGAGCTACTGGTGTCACCTCGTGCTCCAGGCTGCTGTACTCGCCCTCGGTGTTCTCGCGCACCAGCAGGATGTCGATGCCGCGGTGCCGCGTCTCCACGCCGCGCAGGCTCTGGCAGTGGATCACGTTGGCGAACAGGTCCAGGCTGGTCCTGGGGGGGCTCCCAGCGCATCAGCGCCGCCTGACCAGTGCTCCCAGTAGCCTTCCAGTAACCCCCCCAGCAGGGCTCCCAGGGCACCCCCCACGCACCCCGCACCCTCCCAGCACTCCCTCCTTCTCCCCAGTGCCCCCCCCCAGTCCCCTCCCGGTGCCCCCCAACCCCTTCCCAGTCCTTTCCAGTACCCCCAGTCCCCTCCCAGTGCTCTCCCAGTCTCTCCCAGTGCTCTCCCAGTGCTCCCAGTCCCTCACCGGATGAGGTTGTTGCGGGATTTGTGGCTGGGGGGAAGGTTGTGGTTGGTCTCAATGTTCCCTAGGGGGGGACGGACAGAGAGATCAGGAGGGTCCCCAAGGTTCTGGGGGGGACCCCAAGTGCTCCAAGGGGTCTTAAAGTTGGGACGGGGGCTCAAAGCTTTTAAGAGGGGAGTCCCCAAGGTTTTAGGGGGAGCTGTGATGGACTGGAGGAGTCCCCAAGCTTTTAAGGAGGGTCCCCAATCTCTTGGGGGGGTCCTCAAGCTTTTAGGCAGAGCTGTAAAGGTCATGGGGGGGGGTCCTCAAGGTTTTTGGGTGGTCTTCAAGGTTTTAGGGGGGTCCCTGAGGTTTTGGGGGGGCCCCTCACCCTTGAGGGCGACGCCGTTGCGCCGGATGGCCATGATGGCGTTATGGACGTCGTCCTCGGGAGCCTCTGCCCCGACCCGAACCTCCTCGAAATCCACAGGGACGCAGGCGTGTCTGGGGGGACACAGCACGGATTGACCCCCCCAAAAAAAAACGGGGGGCTCAGAGACCCCAAACTGACCTGAAACAGAGGGCTGAAAACCCCAAGTTACCAAAAAAAAGGGGCGCCGAGACCCCAAAATGCTCCAAAATGGGGGCTCAGAGACCCCAAGCTGCCCCCCCTCAAGATTTACAGGCAAAAAGACCCCTCAAGGGTCACCCGGGTGGTTTTGGGGACCCACCCCGCCCCCCAAGAAACCCACCTGAAAACCTCCTTGACGTGGAGCATGAGCTCGGGGCCGATGCCGTCGCCCGGGATCATCGTCACCGTGTGTCGCCCCCCGTACTTGGCCGGGGGGGGCTGTTTTGGGGAGGGGGGGGGCACAGAGAAGGTGAGGACCCCCCTATTGTGTCTCCCCCCATATTTTTTGGGGTGCAGGGCCCCCCCCTCGCATGCTTTTCCAGGTACTCACGATGCTGCGGGGCTGCTGCGGGCGGCCGTGACGAAGCGCAGAGGTGATTAGCGACGGTAATTAGTAACGAGCGGGGGGTGGGAAGCAGTAACGGGGAGACACCCCCCCCAGATCCACACAGTGAGCTCAGGGCCCCCCCCCAAAATCACACAGCAAACACCATGCACCCCCCAGACCAAAATGGGGTGTTAGAGTACCCCACACTGCCCCCCTTTCAAAATTTGGGGGGCGCAGAAACCCCAAACCGCCCCCCCTTCAAAATTTGGGGGACTCAGAGAACCCAAACTGCCCCCCTCTCCAAATTTGTGAGCTCAGAGACCCCTCCCTCAATGCTGAGGCCAAGGGGGGGCCCCCAAATCCCTCTCACCAGCAGGAATAGGGGGTTTGGGGGTCCCCACCGCATTCTGGGGGCGTCCTTGCCCCCCCAGATATTGGGGGGATATGCGGGTTTGTTTTTTTTTTGAGGGGAGGGACCCCAAGTTGGGGACTTACGGGTGGGAGGTGGCGCCGCTCGGCATCATGAGAAAAACAGGCCTGGGGGGGGCAATGGGGGGGTCACAGCGCTCCCAGTACCCCCCCCGCAGCGATTCCAGTGCTCCCAGTACCCCCCCCAGCGATCCCAGTATCTCCCAGCGCCCTTCTAGTGCTCCCAGTGCCCCCCCCCAGCACTCCCAGTGCCTCCCAGTGCTCTTTCCCTGCTCCCAGTATCTCCGCAGGGCCCCCCTATCGCCTCCCAGTGCCCCCTCAAAGAGCCACGAGGCCCCCGCAACTCTCCATCATCCCCAACCCCTCATTAACAGCGATGATCGCTAATCACCCCATAATAACAGAGCGAACTAAGGCCTCAGGCGCTAAGCCACGCCCCCTTGTCAATCAGAGTGCCTAAGCCACGCCCCCTTTTCAGTTAGCCACTCAGAGACCGGGAACCCCGGTAAGCTCCGCCCCCTCGGCCAATCAGAGGGCCCCCAGCTCGCTAAGCTCCGCCTCCTCGTCTCACACAATCAGAGGGCCCCAAAGCCCCGCCCCTCAGCCAATAGGAACCCGGCTACCCCGCCCCCTCGGCCAATCAGAGGGCCCCCAGCTCGCTAAGCTCCGCCTCCTCGTCTCACACAATCAGAGGGCCCCAAAGCCCCGCCCCTCAGCCAATAGGAACCCGGCTACCCCGCCCCGAGGCCAATCAGCGCGCCCGGACCCCGCAGCGCCCCCGCCAGCCCCAGCCCCGCCGTGTGTGTGCAGGGAAGGGCTCCGGAGGGCTCCGCACTCACCGAGCGAGGGGCGAGCAGCCCCGGTAACCGGAGCCGCCGCGCCGCCGCCAGCGCCGCCGCCATGGCCGCTGCGACCGCTGATCTCGCGAGATTTCACGCCCACGTCTCCGAGCGTCCGCCCGAGACCGCGGCGAGATCTCGCGACATTTCCGTCCCTTATGCGTTCCCGGTCTCACCCACCCCCCAAAGCAGGAGCTCGAGGTCTCGCGAGAGTTCCGCCCTCTCCCATTCCCTGACGCTAGGTCTCGCGAGACTTCCGCCACCCGCTCCTTCCCTCCCGCCGCCGGTAACGCCACATAAGTCGCAGCGGCCATTTTGTGCCTGGGAGGCATCGCGCATGCGCAGAGCGGCGCGTCTGCCTTAGAACGGAAGGCGGCACCAGCCGCCATTTTAATCCGGCCGCACCTCCCAGCAGCTGATTGGTCGCTGGTTTATGAAGGGGCGTGGCTTTAGGTGGGATGGGCGGGTACGATTGGTCGCTGTCCTGAGGGGGCGGGGCTTGAGGCTGGACTAGCGGCTCCGATTGGTCTCGGGCATGACGGGGCGGGGCTTGTGACGGGAAACGCGGCAGTAATGGCGGCGTCGGCGCTGAGAGCGGCGCTGCTGCTGGTGGCGGCTCTGACTGGAGCTGCGGGTGCGAGGGGGGCCCTGAGGGGGGGATGCAGCCCTGGGGGGGATTGAGACTGAGGAGGGGGGGGTTAAGAATGGGCGGGGGAGGGAATCTGTGTGAGTTCGGGGGGTGATGGGGCCTGTGGGCCGGTTCTGGAGGTCAGTGAGGGGCTATGGGGTGATTTTGGGGGTCAGTGAGGGGTATGTGGTGGGTTTTGGGGTCAGTGGGGGCCTAGGGGGCGATTTTGGAGGTCTGTGAGGGTCTATTCGATAGTTTTGGGGGGTCAGTGAAGGTCTGTGCTATGGTTTCAAGGGTCAGTGAGGAGCTATGGGGCGGTTCTGGGGGTCAGTGAGGAGCTATGGGGCGATTCTGGGGTTCAGTGAGGGGCTATGGGGTGGATTTTGGGGTCACTGAGGAGCTATGGGGCGGTTCTGGGTGTCAGTGAGGGCTATGGGGCGGTTCTGGGGGTCAGTGAGGGGCTATGGGGTGGATTTTGGGGTCAGTGAGGGCTATGGGGCGGTTCTGGGGGTCAGTGAGGGGCTGTGGGGTGGATTTTGGGGTCAGTGAGGGCTATGGGGCGGTTCTGGGTGTCAGTGAGGGGCTATGGGGTGGATTTTGGGGTCAGTGAAGGGCTATGGGGCGGTTCTGGGGGTCAGTGAGGGGCTATGGGGTGGATTTTGGGGTCTGAGGAGCTATGGGGCGGTTCTGGGGGTCAGTGAGGGGCTGTGGGGTGGATTTTGGGGTCAGTGAGGGCTATGGGGCGGTTCTGGGGGTCAGTGAGGGGCTGTGGGGTGGATTTTGGGGTCAGTGAGGAGCTATGGGGCGGTTCTGGGGGTCAGTGAGGGGCTGTGGGGTGGATTTTGGGGTCAGTGAGGGCTATGGGGTGGGTTTGGGCATCAGTGAGGAGCTATGGGGTGGTTGTGGGGGTCAGTATGGGGCTATACGTTAGTTTTGAGGTTCACACGGGGCCTGTGTGGTGCTTTTTGGGGTTAATGAGGGCCTGTGGGGTGGCCCTGGGGGTCAGGGGGGCTAGGGGGTGGTTCTAGGGATTGGGGGGGGTATGGGATTGGTTTTGGAGGTCAATGAGGGGCTATGGGGTGGGTTCTGAGGGTCAGTGAGGAGCTATAGGGTGGTTTTAGGAGTCAGAGGAGATCTATGCGATGGTTTTCGGGGTCAATGAGGCGCTATGGGGTGGTTTTCAGGGTCATTGAAGGTCTGTGGAGTGGTTATGGGGGTCAGTGGGAGGTTATGGGGTTGGTTTGAGGATCAGCGAGAGGGTATGGGCTGATTTGGGGGGTTGGAGGGGCTGTGGAGTGGTTTTGGGGATCAGTGAGGGCCTGTAGGATGGTTTTGGGGGTCAGTGGGGGGCTGTGGAGTGGCTCTGGGGTCCCTGAGGGGCTATAGGGCGGTTTTAGGGGTCAATGTTGGCCTGTTGAGCAGTTTTGGGGGTCAATGAAGGGCTGTGGGACGGTTTTAGAGGTCAACGTCGGCTTGTGGAGCGGTTCTGGGGGTCAGAGAGGGGCTGTGGGGTGGTTTTGGGGGTCAATGGGGGGCCTATGGGGCTGGTTAGTGGGTCCCTGGGAGGCTAGGGTGTGGGTCTGGGGGGTCACTGGGGGCTTTGGGGGGTCCAGCGGGAGGATGTGAATCAGATGGAAGAGGTTTATGAGGTGCTTTTGGGGGCCTCTGAGGTAGTTTTGGGGGTCAATGAGGAGCCGTGGGGCGGTTTTAGGGGCTGTGGAGCCGGTTTTGGGGGTGCCAGCGCCCCGTTTTTCCCCCGTTCAGGCGAGCCGTGCCCCGAACCCACCATCGTCCCCTCTTACTACACCACGTCGGACGCCGTCATCGCCTCCGAGAGCGTCTTCGTCGTGGAGATCTCGCTCGCCTGCCGCAACGGGGCCCAGGTCGGGGTTTGGGGGGGCCGGGGGGAGGGTTTCAGGGGGGCTGGAGGAGGATTTGGGGTCCCCTCACGCCTCCCGTGTCCCCGCAGAACGTGGCTCTTTACGCCGACGTCAACGGGAAACAGTTCCCAGTGACCCGCGGGCAGGACGTGGGGCGCTACCAGGTGAGTTGAGGGGGGGTTTGGGGGTGCAAAGGGGGTTTTGGGGTGCAAAAGGGGTTCAGGGGGCTCAGTGTAAGGATTTGGGGGTTTAGGTGAGGGCTTAGAGGGTTTTGTAGGGGGTTGAAGGGTTTATAGGGAGGCAGGAGATAGTATTGAGATTGAACATGGGGGTTTTGGGGTGTAGGGAGGGGTTTTGGGGTGTAGGGAGGGGTTTTGGGGTGCAGAGGGAGGCTTTGGGGTGCAAAAGGAGCCCAGAATGTTCAGTGCAGGAATTTGGAGGGTTTTTGTTGGAGGTTAAGGGTGTTTTTTTGTGCATTTAGGGAGAGTTTTAGTGGTGCAGGAGGACATGTTTAGTTGAGCGTGGGGGTTTTGGGGGTGCCAAGGGGATTTTGGGGGTGCAAGGAGGGCTTTTGGGGTGCAGAAGGGATTCAGGGGGATTTGGGGTGGAGTGCAGAGGTTCAGGGTTTGTATTTGGGGGTGCCAGGCTGGATTTGGGCATTCTGGGTCTGGATTTGGGGGTTTCTTAGTAATTTTGGGGGGTCGGGCGTGGATTTTTGGGGTTCAGAGGTGGATTTTGGGGGTTCTTTCCTGCCCCTGCCCAGGTCTCGTGGAGCCTCGAGCACCGCAACGCCCACTCGGGCACTTACGAGGTGAAGTTCTTCGATGAGGAATCCTACAGTGCCTTGCGCAAGGTGGGGACCCCCCCCCCCGAGCCCCCCAAAACCCCCCGAAGCCCCCCAGAGCCCCCCAAAACCCCCTTTTTCCACCCCAGGCTCAGCGGAACAACGAGGATGTTTCGCGTATCCGGCCTCTTTTCACCGTCAGCGTCGACCACCGGGTAGGTTAAGGGGGGTCCTTGGGGTTTTGGGGGTCCCTGTGGGGCTGAAGGGACTTTTGGGGGTCCCTGTTTGTTTTGGGGGAGGTTTCTGTGGGGTTGAGGGAGAGTGTGGGGGTCCCTATGGGGCTGGGGGCAGGATTTGGGGTCCCCATGGGGCTTGGGGAGGGGGCCCTGTGGGGCCAGGAGAGATTTGGGGGTCCCCATGGGGCTGGGGTGATATTTTGGGGGTCCCTATGAGGATTTAGGGGTTCCCGTGGGGCACAGAGGGGTTGTGGTTGGATTTGGTGATCGCTGGAGGGGGGTCCCTGTGGGATTTTGGGGGTCGCTGTGGGGCACAGGGGGTTAGGGGGTTTTGGGGGGTCGCTGTGGGGCACGGGAAGGTTTTGGGGTGCAGCTGGGACCCCCCTTTTTTTCCTCAGGGCGCCTGGACGGGGCCGTGGGTGTCGACCGAGGTCGTGGCGGCCGCGATCGGCCTCGTCGTTTACTACTTGGCCTTCAGCACCAAGAGTGGGATCCAGGCCTAGGGGCCCCCCGAAACCGGGGCTCCCCGAAACCAGCCACCCCAAAAACGCGCCTGGAAGGGGCTCCCCAAAAATGGAACCTTGAAACCGGGCGCCCCAAAACTGGAGCCCTAAAAGAGTTCCTGAAACAGGCACTTCAAAAATGGAACCTTGAAACGGGGCACCCCAAAACTAGACACCCCAAAACTGGAGTCTTGAGGTGGTTTCTGAAAGGGGCCCCCTCAAAACCAGAACTTTGAAACAGGGCACCCCAAAAGCGGGTGTTGTGAAATGGGGCGCCCCAAAATCTCCCCTGAGAGGTGCCCCCCAAAACCAGACCCCCCAAAGCAGCCCATGAAGGGGGGGTCCCCAAAAATATCACCCCAAAACGACACCTTGAAATGATCCCCCCTAAACTGACCCCCCCCAGACTCCCTTGTGGGGGGACCCCGAGTTTTGGGGTCCTCCCTAAAGCTGCTTCTTAAATGTTGGGGTGCCCTGGGGTGGGACTAAAGGCCCCAAACTGGGACCAATTGAATCCCAAAACTACACGCCCCCCTTTTTTGGGGTGTCCTCACCATGGGGGGGACCCCAAATTAGGGGAGAGAATCCCTGAACCCCCAAAACTGGGGGTGGGTGGGGTTATTTTTCAAAGTTGGCCCCCCCAAATCTTGCCTGGGGGGGTCGCTACGTGCTGAACCCCAATAAATATTTCCCCTCTCAATTTGCTTGGTTGGTTTTGGGGTGTCGTCCCCCCCCCCCCCCCCCCAATCTGGGCTGGATGATGACGTCAAGGGGGGTGGGGGGGTCATGAAGTCACGGAGGGGGGGGGGGGGATTTCCCATCATCCCTTGGGCTCAGTGCCGGGAAAGGGGTGGGGAGGAAGGGGGGGGCTCCCCCACCCCAAAACTAGGATCCAAGGGGGTTCCCCCCACCCCAAAAAGGGGACCCAGGGGTCTGGGGGGAGGCCCAGTCCCCCCGAAAGGACCTGAGAGGGGCTGCACTCCCAAAAAGAGGGGTCCCCCCCCCCACTTAAAGGGGCTTTGGGGGGGGCTCCCCCCATAAAAAGTGGTTTTGGCTTCTGGGGGGGCTCCCCCCACCCCAAAAAGGGGACCCGAGGGGCTGCCCCCCCCCCCCCCCCAAAAATGAGACCTAAGGGGGTTCCCCTCACCCCGAAAATGGGTCCCGGGGGCTCCCTCACCCCAAAAAATGGGCCCTGAGGGCTTCTCCCTCTGCTCCAAAGAGGGGGGGAGGTCCCCCCAAAACCCACGTTCCCCCCCCACGCGCCACCGCCCAAGCCTTGGGGGCGTGGCCTTACCAGAAGGGGCGTGGCTTGCAGACACCGGGTCTCGTTGGTGGGCGTGGCCTCGCCGTCTGTGGGCGGGGCCCGGGCGAGGGGGCGGGGCCCGAGCGCGGATTATGTCAGCCCCGCGGCAGCCGCAGCCCCGAGGTGGGAGCGGCCCGAGGTACCGGGGGCGGGGGAGCGGGGCTCTGTCGGGGCTCTGTCGGGGCTCTGTCGGGACCGGGGGAAGGGGGGGGCATGGACGGTCGCTACGGGGCTGGGGGGGGGGAAAAGGGTGGGATAGGGGGGGTCTGTGAGGTCCCTATAGGGCTGGGTCGAGGGAAAAAGGGGCTATAGGGGATCTATAGGGCTGGGTTGAGAGAAAGTGAGGGTTATAGGGGGTCTGTGAGGTCCCTATAGGGCTGGGTTGAGGGAAAAAGGGGCTATAGGGGATCTATAGGGCTGGGTTGAGAGAAAGTGAGGGCTATAGGGGTCTGTGAGGTCCCTATAGGGCTGGGTCGAGGGAAAAAGGGGCTATAGGGGATCTATAGGGCTGGGTTGAGAGAAAGTGAGGGCTATAGGGGTCTGTGAGGTCCCTATAGGGCTGGGTTGAGGAAAAAAGGGGCTATAGGGTCTCTATAGGGCTGGGTTGAGAGAAAGTGAGGGTTATAGGGGGGCTGTGAGGTCCCTATAGGGCTGGGTTGAGGAAAAAAGGGGCTATAGGGTCTCTATAGGGCTGGGTTGAGAGAAAGTGAGGGTTATAGGGGGTCTGTGAGGTCCCTATAGGGCTGGGTCGAGGGAAAAAGGGGCTATAGGGTCCCTATAGGGCTGGGTTGAGAGAAAGTGAGGGTTATAGGGGGTCTGTGAGGTCCCTGTAGGGCTGGGTTGAGGGAAAAAGGGGGCTATAGGGTCCCTATAGGGCTGGGTTGAGAGAAAGTGAGGGTTATAGGGGGTCTGTGAGGTCCCTATAGGGCTGGGTTGAGGGAAAAAGGGGCTATAGGGTCCCTATAGGGCTGGGTTGAGAGAAAGTGAGGGTTATAGGGGGTCTGTGAGGTCCCTGTAGGGCTGGGTCGAGGAAGAGCGAGGGCGATAGGAGGTAGATAAGGTCTCTGTGGGGCTGTGTTGAGGGAAAAGGGGGCTATAAGGTCTCTATAGGGCTGGATAGAGAGAAAGGGAGGTCTATGGGGTCTCTGTGGGGCAGGGGACGAGGAAAGGCATGGGCTGTAAGGGGTCTCTGGGGTCTCTGTGGGGCTGGGTTTAGGGAAAAGGGGATCTGTGGGTTCTCTACGGGGTATGTGAGGTTTATATAGGGCCGGGCTGAGGGAAAGGGAGTGATATAGGGGGTCTATAGGGTCTGTATAGGTACTGGGGGTGAGGAAAAGGGAGTCTATAGGATCTCTGTTGGGCTGGGCTGAGGGAAAGGTGCATTTAAAAGGACTCTGTAGGGCTGGGCTGAGGGAAAGGTGGATTTTAAAGGACTCTATAGGGCTGGGCTGAGGGAAAGGTGGATTTTAAAGGACTCTATAGGGCTGGGCTGAGGGAAAGGTGCATTTAAAAGGACTCTATAGGGCTGGGCTGAGGGAAAGGTGGATTTTAAAGGGCTCTGTAGGGCTGGGCTGAGGGAAAGGTGCATTTAAAAGGACTCTATAGGGCTGGGCTGAGGGAAAGGTGGATTTAAAAGGACTCTATAGGGCTGGGCTGAGGTAGAAGCATCTTTAGTGCACCTTTAAGGGGTGGATATTGGGTAAAAGCGGGTCTATAGGGGGTCTGTAGGGCTGGGCTGAGGGAAAAGTGGGGCTATAGGGGGCTTATTGGGCCAGGGCTAAGGTAAAGGTGGGTCTATAGGCTGCCTATAGGGGTCTGTGGGGCTGGGGTATTATTGCGTGTTTAAGGGAAGATTGGACGTAAAAGTGGGTCTATAGGGGGGTTTTAGGGTCTGTATAGGGCTGGGTCGAGGTAAGTGTGGGTCTGTGGGTCTGGGCTGAGGTAAAAGTGCGGCTGTAGGGTCTCTGAGTGGTCTCTATGGGGCTGGGGGGGCCTCTATAGGGTCTCTATGGGGCCAGGGGGTCTCTATAGGGTCTATGGGGTCTCTGTGGGGCCAGAGAGCTGGGAGGAGGGGGCTCTGTGCTGCCTCTGTGGGGCCGGGGGGGCTCTATAGGGTCTCTGTGGGCTGGGGGGGGCTCTATAGGGTCTCTGTGGGGCCGGGGGGGGCTCTATAGGGTCTCTGTGGGGCCGGGGGGGCTCTATAGGGCCTCTGTGGGGCTGGGGGGGCTCTATAGGGTCTCTGTGGGGCTGGGGGGGCTCTATAGGGTCTCTGTGGGCCGGGGGGGCTCTATAGGGTCTCTGTGGGGCCGGGGGGGCTCTATAGGGCCTCTGTGGGGCTGGGGGGGCTCTATAGGGTCTCTGTGGGGCTGGGGGGCTCTATAGGGTCTCTGTGGGGTTGGGGGGGCTCTATAGGGTCTCTGTGGGGCTGGGGGGGCTCTATAGGGCCTCTGTGGGGCTCTATAGGGTCTCTGTGGGCTGGGGGGGCTCTATAGGGTCTCTGTGGGGCTGGGGGGGCTCTATAGGGTCTCTGTGGGGCCGGGGGGGCTCTATAGGGTCTCTGTGGGGCCGGGGGGGCTCTATAGGGCCTCTGTGGGGGCTGGGGGGGCTCTATAGGGTCTCTGTGGGGCCGGGGGGGGCTCTATAGGGTCTCTGTGGGGCTGGGGGGCTCTATAGGGTCTCTGTGGGGCTGGGGGGGCTCTATAGGGTCTCTGTGGGGCTGGGGGGGCTCTATAGGGTCTCTGTGGGGGCTGGGGGGGGCTCTATAGGGTCTCTGTGGGGCTGGGGGGGCTCTATAGGGTCTCTGTGGGGCTGGGGGGGCTCTATAGGGCCTCTGTGGGGCTCTATAGGGTCTCTGTGGGGCTGGGGGGGCTCTATAGGGTCTCTGTGGGGCCGGGGGGGGCTCTATAGGGTCTCTGTGGGGCTGGGGGGCTCTATAGGGTCCTCTGTGGGGCTGGGGGGGCTCTATAGGGTCTCTGTGGGGCCGGGGGGGCTCTATAGGGTCTCTGTGGGGCTGGGGGGGCTCTATAGGGTCTCTGTGGGGCTGGGGGGGCTCTATAGGGCCTCTGTGGGGCTCTATAGGGTCTCTGTGGGGCTGGGGGGGCTCTATAGGGTCTCTGTGGGGCCGGGGGGGGGCTCTATAGGGTCTCTGTGGGGCTGGGGGGCTCTATAGGGTCTCTGTGGGGCTGGGGGGGCTCTATAGGGTCTCTGTGGGGCCGGGGGGGCTCTATAGGGTCTCTGTGGGGCTGGGGGGGCTCTATAGGGTCTCTGTGGGGCCGGGGGGGCTCTATAGGGTCTCTGTGGGGCCGGGGGGGCTCTATAGGGTCTCTGTGGGGCTGGGGGGGCTCTATAGGGTCTCTGTGGGGCTGGGGGGGCTCTATAGGGTCTCTGTGGGGCCGGGGGGGCTCTATAGGGTCTCTGTGGGGCTGGGGGGCTCTATAGGGTCTCTGTGGGGCCGGGGGGGCTCTATAGGGTCTCCGTACATCCCCGTGTCCAACAGATGGGTGGGGCCGGGGGGGGGGGCAGCCCCTTTTGGGGCCCCAGCGCCTGAATCTGGTTTTGGGGGGGGGGGGTCCCCAACCCCTTGGATCCCATGTGGGGGCGGGGGGGGGGGCCCGTAAACCCTTTCCCCCCCCCCCCAAAGGCGGTGACTCCCCTACAGGTACCCCCCCCCCGCCCCTCCCCCCACCTGCAGCGTCCCCGGGTCCCTTGGGGGGGGGGGCGGGGCTGGGGGAGGAGGGGGGGGGGGGGGGGTTGGGGGGGTCACAGCTCGGTCCCTGTCATTCCAACCCCCCCTAAGGAATCTGGGGTCAACAAGGGACCCCTTGTTCCCGCTGGGGCCGCCCCCGCTCCCTCCCGGGGGGGGCGGGGAGGGGATTCGGATCTGTGGGGCCCCTGGGGGGTGATGGAAGGGGGGGGGGGTGTCTGGAAATGGGGGGGGGGGCCACTGATTGGGGCCCCTCGGAAAAGGGGGGTGTCCGCTGTCCAGGGTGCTGATTGGGGGTCTATCCAGGGTTTCGGGGGGCTCAGGGTTGGGGGGGGGCCAGGGATCGGGGTGGGGTTCCAGGGTTCTAGGGGGGATTCTAGGGTTCGGGGGCGTTCAGGGTTCTGAGGGGGGGTCCAGGATTCTGGGAGGATCCAGGATTCTGGGAGGATCCAGGGTTCTGGGGGGGGGTCCAGAGTTCTGGGGGGGGTCCAGGGTGGGGCTGGGGGTGTGTTCGCTGTCCGTGTTGCTGATGGGGGGCTGTTCAGAGTCTTGGGGGGGGGGGGTCCAGGGTCCTTAGGGGGGTTCAGGGCTCTTAGGGGGGGTCCAGGGTGCTGATCGGGGGGGGCGCTGGGGTGTGTCCTCTGTCCATGGTGCTGACAGGGGGTCTGTGCAGGCTTGGGGGGGGTCCAGGGGTTTGGGGGGGGAGGGGGGGGGGTGTCCAGGGTTCTTTGTGGGGTCCAGGGTTCTGGAGGCGTCTGTTCGGGGTTCGGGGGGGGGGGGGAGGGATTCCAGTGTTGGGGGGGGTGCAAGGTTGGGGGGGGGTCTATGGTTCTTAGGGGGGTCCAGGGTGCTGATCGGGGGGGCGCTGGGGTGTGTCCGCTGTCCATGGTGCTGATGAGGGGCGCTGTCCGGGGTGCTGACGGGGGGTCTGTGCAGCCTTGGGGGGTCCAGGGGTTTGGGGGGGGTGTCCAGGGGTTTGGGGGGGGGGTCCAGGGGTTTGGGGGGGTGTCCAGGGGTTTGGGGGGGGGTCCAGGGGTTTGGGGGGAGTCCAGGGGTTTGGGGAGGGTCCAGGGGTTTGGGGGGAGTCCAGGGGTTT
>JAUNZM010002869.1:0-25657 GCA_033459285.1 Clamator glandarius
TTTTAGAATGGTCCTGGGGGGCTCTAGAAGGGTGTGAGGTCTTTTAGAAGGGTCCTGGGGGCATCTCGAAGACTCTGATGGCTTTTAGAAGGGTCCTGGGGGCCTCTAGAAGTGTCTGAGGGATTTTAAAAGGGTCCTGGGAGGCTCTAGAAGGGTCTGGTTGCTTTTAGAAGGATTCGGAGAGGGTCTAGAAGGGTCTGGGGGCTTTTAGAAGGGTCCTGGGGGCCTCTAGAAGGGTCTGGGGGCTTTTAGAAGGGTCCTGGGGAGCTCTAGAAGGGTCTTGGGGCTTTAGAAGGGTCCTGAGGGCGCTAGAAGGGTCTGGGTGCTCTTAGAAGGGTCCTGGGTGTCTCTAGAAGGGTCTGGGGGCTTTTAGAAGGGTCCTGGCGGCCTCTAGAAGTGTCTGGAGGCTTTATAGAAGGGTCCTAGGGGGCTCTAGAAGGGTCTGGGGGCATTCAGAAGGGTCCTTCGGGCCTCTAGAAGGGTCTGGATTCTATTAGATGAGTCCTGGGCGGCTCTAGATGGGTCTGGGGTCATTTAGAAGGGTTCTGGGGGGCTCTAGAAGGGTCTGGGGGCTTTCAGAAGTGTCCTGGGGGTTTCTAGAAGGGTCTGGGGACTTTTAGAAGGGTCCTGGGTCATCTAGAATGGTCTGGGGGTTTTTAGAAAGGTCCTGGGAGGATCCAGATGGGTCTGGGTGGTTTTAGAAGGATCCGGGGATGGTCTAGAAGGGTCTGGGTGCTTTTAGAAGGGTCCTGGGGGGCTCTACAAATGTCTGGAGGATTTTAGAAGGATCCGGGGAGGCTCTAGAAGTGTCTGGCGGCTTTTAGAAGGGTCCTTGGGAGCTCTAGAAGGGTCTGGGTGCTTTCAGAAGGGTCCTGGGGGCCTCTAGAAGGGTCTGGGTGCTTTCAGAAAGGTCCTGGGTGGCTCTAGAAGGGTCTGGGGGCTTTTAGAAGGGTCCTGTGGGGCTGTAGAATGGTCTGGGGGCTTTTAGATGGGACCTGGGGGGCTCTAGAAGGGTCCGGGGGATTTTAGAATGGTCCGTGGAGGCTCTAGAAGGGTCTGGGTGCTTTTAGAAGGGTCCTGGGGGGCTCTAGAAGGGTCTGGGGGCTTTTAGAAGGTTCCGGGGAGGGTCTAGAAGGCTCTGGGGGCATTTAGAAGGGTCCTTGGTGGCTCTAGAAGGGTCTGGGGACCATTAGAGGAGCCCTGGGGTCCTCTAGAAGGGTCTGGGGGATTTTAGAAGGGTCCTGAGGAGCTCTAGAAGGGTCTGGGGGCTTTTACAAGGGTCCTGGGGGAATCTAGAAGGGTCTGGGAGCTTTTAGAAGGGTCCTGCGTGTCTCTAGAAGGGTCTGGGGGCTTTTGAAGGGCCCTGGAGGACTCTAGAAGGCTCTGGGGTCTTTGAGAAGGGTCCCAGGGGGCTCTAGAAGGGTCTGGGAGCTTTTAGAAGGGTCCTGGGAAACTCTAGAAGGGTCTGAGTGCTTTTAGAAGGGTCCTGTAGGGTCTCTAGAAGGGTCTGGGTGCTTTTCGAAGGGTCCTGCGAGGCTCTAGAAGGGTCTGGGGGCTTTTAGAATGGTCCTGGGGGGCTCTAGAAGGGTCTGGGTGCTTTTAGAAGGGTCCTGGGAGGCTCTAGAAGTGTCTGGGTGCTTTTAGAATGGTCCTGGGAGGATCTAGAAGGGTCTGGGGGCTTTTTGAAGGGTCCAGGGAGCCTCTAGAAAGGTCTGGGGGCTTATAGAAGAGTCCTGGGGGCCTCTAGAAGGGTCTAGGTGCTTTTAGAAGGGTCCTGGGTGGCTCTAGAAGGGTCTGGGGGCTTTTGATGGGTCCTGGGGGGCTCTGGAAGGGTCCGGGGGCTTTCAGAAGGGTCCGTGGAGGCTCTAGAAGGGTCTGGGGGCTTTTAGAAGGGTCCTGGGGGGCTCTAGAAGGGTCTGGGGGCTATTAGAATAATCCTCGGAGGGTCTAGAAGGGTCTGGGAGCTTTTAGAAGGGTCATTGGGTGCTATAGAAGGGTCTGGGGACCATTAGAGGGGCACTGGTGTCCTCTAGAAGGGTCTGGGAGATTCTAGAAGGGTCCTGGGGAGCTCTAGAATTGTCTGGGGGCTTTTAGAAGGGTCCTGGGAGGCTCTAGAAGGGTCTGGGGTCTTTTAGAAGGGTCCTGCGTGTCTCTAGAAGGGTCTGGAGGCTTTTAGAAGGGTCCTTGGGGGCTCTAGAAGGGTCTGGGGACCATTAGAGGAGCCCTGGGGGGCTCTAGAAGGGTCTGGGGGAGTTTAGAAGGGTCCTGGGCAGCTCTAGAAGGGTCTGGGGGCTTTTTGAAGGGTCCTGGTAGACTCTAGAAGGGTCTGGGGGCTTTTAGAAGGGTCCTGCGGGTCTCTAGAAGGGTCTGGAGGCTTTTAGAAGGGTCCTTGGGGGCTCTAGAAGGGTCTGGGGACCATTAGAGGAGCCCTGGGGGGCTCTAGAAGGGTCTGGGGGAGTTTAGAAGGGTCCTGGGCAGCTCTAGAAGGGTCTGGGGGCTTTTTGAAGGGTCCTGGTAGACTCTAGAAGGGTCTGGGGGCTTTTAGAAGGGTCCTGCGGGTCTCTAGAAGGGTCTGGGGTCTTTTAGAAGAGTCCTGGGCGGCTCTATAAGGGTCTGGGGCCTTTTAGAAGGGTCCTGGGGTGCTCTAGAAGGGTGTGAGGGCTTTTAGAAGGGTCCTGGGGGCATCTAGAAGGTTCTGGGGGCTTTTAGAAGGGTCCTGTGGGCCTCTAGAGATGTCTGAGGGATGTTAGAAAGGACCTGGGAGGCTCTAGAAGCGTCTGGGTGCTTTTAGAATGATTCAGGGAGGTTCTAGAAGGGTCTGGTGGCTTTTAGAATGGTCCTGTGTGGCTCTAGAAGGGTCTGGGGGCTTTTAGAAGGGTCCTGGGGGGATCTAGAAGGGTCTGGGGGCTTTTAGAAGGGTCCTGGGGAGCTCTAGAAGGGTCTGGGGGCTATTAGAAGGGTCCTGGGAGGCGCTAGAAGTGTCTGGGTGTATTTTGAAGGTTCCTGGGGAGCTCTAGAAGGGTTTGGTTGCTTTCATAAGGGTCCTGGGGGCCTCTAGAAGGGTCTGGAGGCTTTTAGATGGGTCCTGGGGGGTCTAGAAAGGTCTGGGGGCATTCAGAAGGGTCCTGGGTGCCTCTAGAAGGGTCTGGAGGCTTTTAGAAGAGTCCTGGGGTGCTCTAGATGGGTCTGGGAGCTTTTAGAAGGATCCGGGGATGGTCTAGAAGGGTCTGGGGGCTTTTAGAAGGGTCCTGGCGGGCTCTACAAATGTCTGGATTATTTTAGAATGATCCGGGGATTCTCTAGGAGGGTCTGGCGGCTTTTAGAAGGGTCCTGCGGGGCTCTAGAAGGGTCTGGGTGCTTTCTGAAGGGTACTGGGGGCCTCTAGAAGGGTCTGGGTGCTTTAGAAGGGTCCTGGGTGCCTCTAGAAGGGTCTGGGGGCTTTTAGAAGGATCCTGGGGGGCTCTACAAATGTCTGGAGGATTTTAGAAGTATCCGGGGAGGCTCTAGAAGGGGGTCTGGGTGCTTTTAGGAGGGTCCTGCGTGGCTCTAGAAGGGTCTGGTTGCTTTCAGAAGGGTCCTGGGTGCATCTAGAAGGGTCTGGGTGCTTTTAGAAGGGACCTGGGTGGTTCTAGAAGGGTCTGGGGGCTTTTAGAAGGGTTCTGTGGGGATTTAGAAGGGTCTGGGTGCTTTTAGATGGGTCCTGGGGGGCTCTAGAAGGGTCTGGGGACATTTAGAATGGTCCTGGGGGGCTCTAGAAGGGTCTGGGGGAGTTTAGATAGGTCCTGGGGAGCTCTAGAAGGGTCTGGGTGCTTTTAGAAGGGTCCTGGGAGACTCTAGAAGGGTCTGAGTGCTTTTAGAAGGGTCCTTCGGGTCTCTAGAAGCGTCTGGGTTCTTTTAGAATGGTCCTGGAGGGCTCTAGAAGGGTGTGAGGTCTTTTAGAAGAGTCCTGGGGGCATCTCGAAGACTCTGATTGCTTTTAGAAGGGTCCTGGGGGCCTCTAGAAGTGTCTGAGGGATTTTAAAAGGGTCCTGTGGGGCTCTAGAAGGGTCTGGGTGCTTTTAGAAGGGTCCTGGGGGCCTCTAGAAGGGTCTGGGGGCTTTTAGAAGGGTCCTGGTGAGCTCTAGAAGGGTCTTGGGGCTTTAGAAGGGTCCTGAGGGCGCTAGAAGTGTCTGGGTGCTCTTAGAAGTGTCCTGGGTGTCTCTAGAAGGGTCTGGAGGCTTTATAGAAGGGTCCTAGGGGGCTCTAGAAGGGTCTGGGGGCATTCAGAAGGGTCCTTCGGGTCTCTAGAAGGGTCTGGAGTCTATTAGATGAGTCCTGGGGGGCTCTAGATGGGTCTGGGGTCATTTAGAAGGGTCCTGGGGGGCTCTAGAAGGGTCTGGGGGCTTTCAGAAGTGTCCTGGGGGTTTCTAGAAGGGTCTGGGGACTTTTAGAAGGGTCCTGGGTCATCTAGAATGGTCTGGGGGTTTTTAGAAAGGTCCTGGGAGGATCCAGATGGGTCTGGGTGGTTTTAGAAGGATCCGGGGATGGTCTAGAAGGGTCTGGGTGCTTTTAGAAGGGTCCTGGGGGACTCTACAAATGTCTGGAGTATTTTAGAAGGATCCGGGGAGGCTCTAGAAGTGTCTGGCGGCTTTTAGAAGGGTCCTTGGGAGCTCTAGAAGGGTCTGGGTGCTTTCAGAAGGGTCCTGGGGGCCTCTAGAAGGGTCTGGGTGCTTTCAGAAAGGTCCTGGGTGGCTCTAGAAGGGTCTGGGGGCTTTTAGAAGGGTCCTGTGGGGCTGTAGAATGGTCTGGGGGCTTTTAGATGGGACCTGGGGGGCTCTAGAAGGGTCCGGGGGCTTTTAGAATGGTCCGTGGAGGCTCTAGAAGGGTCTGGGTGCTTTTAGAAGGGTCCTGGGGGGCTCTAGAAGGGTCTGGGGGCTTTTAGAAGGTTCCGGGGAGGGTCTAGAAGGCTCTGGGGGCATTTAGAAGGGTCCTTGGTGGCTCTAGAAGGGTCTGGGGACCATTAGAGGAGCCCTGGGGTCCTCTAGAAGGGTCTGGGGGATTTTAGAAGGGTCCTGAGGAGCTCTAGAAGGGTCTGGGGGCTTTTACAAGGGTCCTGGGGGAATCTAGAAGTGTCTGGGAGCTTTTAGAAGGGTCCTGCGTGTCTCTAGAAGGGTCTGGGGGCTTTTGAAGGGCCCTGGAGGACTCTAGAAGGCTCTGGGGTCTTTGAGAAGGGTCCCAGGGGGCTCTAGAAGGGTCTGGGAGCTTTTAGAAGGGTCCTGGGAGACTCTAGAAGGGTCTGAGTGCTTTTAGAAGGGTCCTGTAGGGTCTCTAGAAGGGTCTGGGTGCTTTCAGAAGGGTCCGTGGAGGCTCTAGAAGGGTCTGGGGGCTTTTAGAAGGGTCCTGGGGGGCTCTAGAAGGGTCTGGGGGCTATTAGAATAATCCTGGGTGGGTCTAGAAGGGTCTGGGAGCTTTTAGAAGGGTTCTTGGGTGCTATAGAAGGGTCTGGGGACCATTAGAGGGGCACTGGGGTCCTCTAGAAGGGTCTGGGATATTTTAGAAGGGTCCTGGGGAGCTCTAGAATTGTCTGGGGGCTTTTAGAAGGGTCCTGGGAGGCTCTAGAAGGGTCTGGGGTCTTTTAGAAGGGTCCTGCGTGTCTCTAGAAGGGTCTGGAGGCTTTTAGAAGGGTCCTTGGGGGCTCTAGAAGGGTCTGGGGACCTTTAGAGGAGCCCTGGGGGGCTCTAGAAGGGTCTGGGGGAGTTTAGAAGGGTCCTGGGCAGCTCTAGAAGGGTCTGGGGGCTTTTTGAAGGGTCCTGGTAGACTCTAGAAGGGTCTGGGGGCTTTTAGAAGGGTCCTGCGGGTCTCTAGAAGGGTCTGGGGTCTTTTAGAAGAGTCCTGGGCGGCTCTATAAGGGTCTGGGGCCTTTTAGAAGGGTCCTGGGGTGCTCTAGAAGGGTGTGAGGGCTTTTAGAAGGGTCCTGGGGGCATCTAGAAGGTTCTGGGGGCTTTTAGAAGGGTCCTGGGGGCCTCTAGAGATGTCTGAGGGATGTTAGAAGGGACCTGGGAGGCTCTAGAAGGGTCTGGGTGCTTTTAGAATGATTCGGGGAGGTTCTAGAAGGGTCTGGTGGCTTTTAGAATGGTCCTGTGTGGCTCTAGAAGGGTCTGGGGGCTTTTAGAAGGGTCCTGGGGGGATCTAGAAGGGTCTGGGGGCTTTTAGAAAGGTCCTGGGGAGCTCTAGAAGGGTCTGGGGGCTTTTAGAAGGGTCCTGGGAGGCGCTAGAAGTGTCTGGGTGTATTTAGAAGGTTCCTGGGGAGCTCTAGAAGAGTTTGGTTGCTTTCAGAAGGGTCCTGGGGGCCTCTAGAAGGGTCTGGAGGCTTTTAGATGGGTCCTGGGGGGTCTAGAAAGGTCTGGGGGCATTCAGAAGGGTCCTGGGTGCCTCTAGAAGGGTCTGGAGGCTTTTAGAAGAGTCCTGGGGTGCTCTAGATGGGTCTGGGAGCTTTTAGAAGGATCCGGGGATGGTCTAGAAGGGTCTGGGGGCTTTTAGAAGGGTCCTGGGGGGCTCTAAAAATGTCTGGAGGATTTTAGAAGGATCCGGGGATGGTCTAGAAAGGTCTGGGAGCTTTTAGAAGGGTCCTGGCGGGCTCTACAAATGTCTGGATTATTTTAGAATGATCCGGGGATTCTCTAGGAGGGTCTGGCGGCTTTTAGAAGGGTCCTGCGGGGCTCTAGAAGGGTCTGGGTGCTTTCTGAAGGGTACTGGGGGCCTCTAGAAGGGTCTGGGTGCTTTTAGAAGGGTCCTGGGTGCCTCTAGAATGGTCTGGGGGCTTTTAGAAGGGTCCTGGGGGGCTCTACAAATGTCTGGAGGATTTTAGAAGTATCCGGGGAGGCTCTAGAAGGGGGTCTGGGTGCTTTTAGGAGTGTCCTGCGTGGCTCTAGTAGGGTCTGGTTGCTTTCAGAAGGGTCCTGTGTGCATCTAGAAGGGTCTGGGTGCTTTTAGAAGGGACCTGGGTGGTTCTAGAAGGGTCTGGGGGCTTTTAGAAGGGTTCTGTGGGCATCTAGAAGGCTCTGGGGGCTATTAGAAGGGTCCTGGGGGGCTCTAGAAGGGTCTGGGGCCTTTTAGAATGGTCTTGGGGGCTCTAGAGGGGTCTGGGTCTTTTAGAAGTGTCCTGGTGTGCTCTAGAAGGATCTGGGGACAGTTAGGAGGGTCCTGAGGTGATGTTGAATGGTCTGAGTGCTTTTAGATGGGTCCTGTAGGGCTAAAAAAGGTTCCTAAACCTATCCCTAACCCTAACTCTTACTCTAACCCTAACTCTAACACAAACCCAAACCCTAACCCTAACCCTAACCCTAACCCTAATCCTAACTCTAACCCTAACACTAACCCTAACCCTAACCCTAAACCTAACCCTAACTCTAACCCTAACCCTAACCCTAACCCTAACCCTAACCCTAACCCTAACCCTAACTCTAACCCTAACCCTAACCCTAACCCTAACCCTGCCTCTAACCCCTAGAAGTATCTGGGGGCTTTTAGAAGAGTCCTTGAAGGATCTAGGAGGGTCTAGGGTCTCTAAAAAGGTTCCTAAGGGGCTCCGGAAGGGTTTGGGGTCTTTTAGAAGGGTCCTCGGTGGCTCTAGAAGGGTCTAGGGTATTGTAGAAGGGTCCTAAGGGGGTTTAGTAGGGCCTGGGGGGCTTTATAAGATTTTGGGGGCCTTTATAAGGTTTTGGGGGGCTCTAGAATGTCCGGGGGCTTTGAGAAGCACACTGGGGGCTCTATAAGTGTCTGGGGGATTTTAGAATGTTCCTGGGGGCTCTAGACGTATCAGGGTGCTTTTAGAAGGTTCCTGGGGGGCTCTAGAAGGGTCTGGGTGCTTCTAGAGCAAAAATTTTAATTTTGCACATTTGGGGAATTCGCAGGGCTCAGCACACCCGGAGTGCAAAGGATGAGCCTGGCCTGGGAAAAGCACCTGCTTGATCAGGGTGTCTCCCCTGCCAGCTAAGTACAAAGGACCCAGACCATTCTAGAGCCCCCAAGGACCCTTCCAAAAGCCCCCAGACCCTTCTGGAGACGTTCAGGTTCCTTTGAAAAGGCCCCAGACCCTTCTAGAGCCTCCCAAGACCCTTCTAAAAGTCCCCAGACCCTTCTAGAGACCCCCAGGACCCTTCTAAAAGCCCCCAGACCCTTCTAGAGCATCCGAGGACCCTTCTAAAAGCACCCAGACCCTTCTAGAGCACACCAGGACCCTTCTAAAAGCCCCCAGACCCTTCTAGAGGCCCCTAGGACTCTTCTAAAAGCCCCCAGACCCATCTAGAGCCTCCCAGGACCCTTCTAAAAGCACCCAGACCCTTCTAGAGCCCCCCAGGACCATTCTAAAGGACCCCAGACCTTTCTAGACCCTCCGCGGATCATTCTAAAAGCCCCCAGAGCCTTCTAGAGCCTCTCAGGACCCTTCTAATAGCCCCCCGACCTTTCTAGACCCTCCCCGGATCCTTCTAAATGAACCCATACCCTTCTAGGGCCCCCCCAGAACCCATCTAAAAGCCTCCAGACCCTTGTAATGCCCCCCAGGACCCTTCTAAAAGCCCCCAGACCCTTCTAGAGCCCCCCAACACCCTTCTAAAAGCCTCCAGACCCTTCTAGAGCCGCCCAGGACCCTTCTAAAAGACCCCAGCCCCTTCTAGAGCCGCCTAGGATCATTCAAAAAGCATAAAGACCCTTCTAGACCGTCCCCGGATCATTCTAAAAGCCCCCAGACCCTTCTAGAGCCCCTCAGGACCCTTCTAAATGCCCCCAGACCCTTCTAGAGAACCCCAGGACCCATCTAAATGCCCCCAGATCCTTCTAGAGCCCCCCAGGACCCTTCTAAAAGCACCCAGACCCTTCTAGAGCCCTCCAGGACCATTCTAAAAGACCCCAGACCCTTCTAGAGCCCCCCAGGACCCTACTAAAAGCTCCCAGACCCTTCTAGAGCCCCCCAGGACCCTTTTAAAAGCCCCCAGACCCTTCTAGACCCTCCCCGGATCCTTCTATAAGCCCCCAGACCCTTCTAGATCCTCCCAGGACCTTTCTAAAAGCCCCCAGACCTTTCTAGAGGCCCCAGGACCCTTCTAAAAGCCCCCAGACCTTTCTAGAGCCCCCCAGGACCCTTCTAAAAGCCCCCAGAACCCTCTAGAGCCACCCAGGACTCTTCTAAAAGCCCCCAGACCCTTCTAGAGCCTCCCAGGACCCTTCTAAAAGCACCCAGACCCTTCTAGAGCCCCCCAGGACTATTCTAAAGGCCCCCAGACCTTTCTAGACCCTCCCCGGATCATTCTAAAAGACCCCAGACCCTTCTAGAGGCCCCCAGGACCCTTCTAAAAGCCCCCAGACCATTCTAGAGCCCCCCAGGACCCTTCTAAAGGCCCCCAGACCCTTCTAGACCCTCCCCGGATCATTCTAAAAGCCCCCAGATTCTTCTAGAGCCTCCCAGGACCCTTCTAATAGCCCCCAGACCCTTCTAGACCCTCCCCGGATCCTTCTAAATGAACCCAGACCCTTCTAGGGCCCCCCAGAACCCCTCTAAAAGCCTCCAGACCCTTGTAGAGCCCCCCAGGACCCGTCTAAAAGCGCCCAGGCCCTTCTAGACCCTCCCCTGATCATTCTAAAAGACCCCAGACCCTTCTAAAACATCCCAGGACTATTCTAAAAGAACTCAGACCCTTCTAGACCCTCCCCGGATTATTCTAAAAGCACCCAGACCCTTCTAGAGCCCCCCAAGACCCTTCTAAAAGCCTCCAGACCCTTCTAGAGCCCCCCAGGACCTTTCTAAAATCACCCAGACCCTTCTAGAGGCCCCTAGGACTCTTCTAAAAGCCCCCAGACCCATCTAGAGCCTCCCAGGACCCTTCTAAAAGCACCCAGACCCTTCTAGAGCCACCCAGGACCATTCTAAAGGCCTCCAGACCTTTCTAGACCCTCCCCGGATCCTTCTAAATGAACCCAGACCCTTCTAGGGCCCCCCAGAACCCCTCTAAAAGCCTCCAGACCCTTGTAGAGCCCCCCAGGACCCGTCTAAAAGCGCCCAGACCCTTCTAGACCCTACCCTGATCATTCTAAAAGACCCCAGACCCTTGTAAAACATCCCAGGACTATTCTAAAAGAACCCAGACCCTTCTAGACCCTCCCCGGATTATTCTAAAAGCACCCAGACCCTTCTAGAGCCCCCCAAGACCCTTCTAAAAGCCTCCAGACCCTTCTAGAGCCCCCCAGGACCCTTCTAAAAGACCCCAGACCATTCTAGAGCCGCCTAGGATCCTTCAAAAAGCATAAAGACCCTTCTAGACCGTCCCCGGACCCTTCTAAATGACCCCAGACCCTTCTAGAGAACCCCAGGACCCATCTAAAAGCCCCCAGATCCTTCTAGAGCCACCCAGGACCCTTCTAAAAGCCCCCAGACCCTTCTAGAGCCCTCCAGGACCATTCTAAAAGACCCCAGACCCTTCTAGAGCACCCCAGGACCCTACTAAAAGCTCCCAGACCCTTCTAGAGCCCCCCAGGACCCTTCTAAAAGCCCCCAGACCCTTCTAGAAACTCCCCGGATAATTCTATAAGAACCCAGACCCTTCTAGATCCTCCCAGGACCTTTCTAAAAGCCCCCAGACCTTTCTAGAGGCCCCAGGACCCTTCTAAAAGCCCCCAGACCCTTCTAGAGCACCCCAGGACCCTTCTAAAAGCACCCAGACCCTTCTAGAGGCCCACAGGACCCTTCTAAAAGCCCCCAGACCCATCTAGAGCCACCCAGGACCCTTCTACAAGCCCCAAGACCCTTCTAGAGCCACCCTGGACCCTTCTAAAAGCACCCAGACCCTTCTAGAGGCCCCCAGGACCCGTCTAAAAGCTCTAGACCCTTCTAGAGCCCCCCAGGACCTTTCTAAAATCACCCAGACCCTTCTAGAGGGTCCCCGGACTCTTATAAAAGCACCCCGACCCTTCTAGAGCCTCCCAGTACCCTTCTAAAAGCAACCAGACCCATCTAGAGAACCCCAGGACCCTTCTAAAAGCCCCCAGACCATTCTAGACCCTCCTCGGATCCCTCTAAATGCCCCCAGACCCTTCTAGAGCCACCTAGGATCCTTCAAAAAGCACCCAGACCTTTCTAGACCGTCCCCGGATCATTCTAAAAGCCCCCAGACCCTTCTAGAGCCCCCCAGGATCATTCTAAAAGCCCCCAGACCCTTCTAGAGCCCCCTAGGACCCATCTAAAAGCCCCCAGACCCTTCTAGAGGCCCCTAGGACCCTTCTAAAAGACCCCAGACCTTTCTATACCCTCCCCGGATCCTTCTAAAAGACCTCAGACCCTTCTAGAGCCCCCCAGGATCATTCTAAAAGCCCCCAGACCCTTCTAGAGCCACCCAGTACCCTTCTAAAAGCACCTAGACCCTTCTAGAGCCCCCCAGGACCCTTCTAAATGACCCCAGACCATTCAAGAGGCACCCAGGGCCCATCTTAAGTAACCCCGTCCCTTCTAGAGCACCCCAGGACCCTTCTAAAAGTCCCCAGACCCTTCTAGAGCACCCCAGGACCCTTCTAAAAGCCCCCAGACCCTTCTAGAGCCCCCCCGGACCCTTCTAAAAGACCCCAGACCCTTCTAGAGGACCCCAGGACCCTTCTGAAAGCCAGCAGAACACTCTAGAATCACCCAGGACCCTTCTAAAGGCACCCAGACCCTTCTAGAGCCCCCCAGGACCCTTCTAAAAGCGCCCAGACGCTTCTAGAGACCCCCAGGACCCTTCTGAAAGCCCCCAGAACATTCTAGAGCCCTCCAGGACCCTTCTAAAAGCACCCAGACCCTTCTAGAGCATCCGAGGACCCTTCTAAAATTCCCCAGACCCTTCTAGAGCACCCCAGGACACTTCTAAAAGACCCAGACCCTTCTAGAGCCCCCCCGGACCCTTCTAAAAGCCCCCAGACCCTTCTAGAGCCACCCAGGACCCTTCTAAAAGCACCCAGAACCTTCTAGAGCCCCCCAGGACCCTTCTACAAGCCCCCAGACCCTTCTAGAGCATCCCAGGTCCCTTCTAAAAGCACCCAGACCCATCTAGAGCCTCCCAGGACCCTTCTAAAAGGCCCCAGACCCTTCTAGAGACACCCAGGACCCTTCTGAAAGCCCCTAGACCCTTCTAGAGGACCCCAGGACCCTTCTAAAAGCCCCCAGACCATTCCAGAGCACCCCAGGACCCTTCTAAATGCCCCCAGACCCTTCAAGAGGCACCCAGGGCCCATCTTAAGTAACCCCGTCCCTTCTAGAGCACCCCAGGACCCTTCTTAAAGACCCCAGACCCTTCTAGAGGACCCCAGCACCCTTCTGAAAGCCAGCAGAACATTCTAGAATCACCCAGGACCCTTCTAAAGGCACCCAGACCCTTCTAGAGCTCCCCAGGACCTTCTAAAAGCGCCCAGACGCTTCTAGAGACCCCCAGGACCCTTCTGAAAGCCCCCAGAACATTCTAGAGCCCCAGAGGACCCTTCTAAAAGCACCCAGACCCTTCTAGAGCATCCGAGGACCCTTCTAAAATTCCCCAGACCCTTCTAGAGCACCCCAGGACACTTCTAAAAGCCCCCAGACCCTTCTAGAGCCCCCCCGGACCCTTCTAAAAGCCCCCAGACCCTTCTAGAGCCACCCAGGACCCTTCTAAAAGCACCCAGACCCATCTAGAGCCTCCCAGGACCCTTCTAAAAGCACCCAGACCCTTCTAGAGACACCCAGGACCCCTCTGAAAGCCCCCAGACCCTTCTAGAGCCACCCAGGACCTTTCTAAAAGCCCCCAGACCCTTCTAAAGCCTCCCAGGACCCTTCTAAAAGCCCCCAGACCCTTCTAGAGCCACCCAGGACTCTTCTAAAAGCCCCCAGACCCTTCTAGAGGACACCCTGACCCTTCTGAAAGCCAGCAGAACATTCTAGAGTCACCCAGGACCTTTCTAAAGGCACCCAAAATCTTCTAGAGCCCCCCAGGACCCTTCTAAAAGCCCCCAGACCCTTCTAGAGACCCCCAGGACCCTTCTGAAATCTCCCAGAACCTTCTAGAGCCCTCCAGGACCATTCTAAAAGAACCCAGACCCTTCTAGAGAATCCGAGGACCCTTCTAAAATTCCCCAGACCCTTCTAGAGCCGCCCCGGACCCTTCTAAAAGCCCCCAGACCCTCCTAGAGCCACCCAGGACCATTCTAAAAGCACCCAGACCATTCTAGAGCCCCCCAGGACCCTTCTAAAAGCCCCCAGACCCTTCTAGAGCCCCCCAGGACCCTTCTGAAAGCCCCCAGAACACTCTAGAGCCCCCCAGGACCCTTCTAAAAGCCCCCAGACCTTTCTAGAGCATCCGAGGACCCTTCTAAAAGCACCCAGACTCTTTTGGAGCATCCCAGGACCCTTCTAAAAGCCCCCAGACCCTTCTAGAGGCCCCTAGGACCCTTCTAAAACCCCCCAGAACCCTCTAGAGCCACCCAGGACTCTTCTAAAAGCCCAAAGACCCTTCTAGAGCCTACCAGGACCCTTCTAAAAGCACCCAGACCCTTCTAGAGCCCCTCAGGACCATTCTAAAGGCCCCCAGACCTTTCTAGACCCTCCCCGGATCCTTCTAAATGAACCCAGACCCTTCTAGGGCCCCCCAGAACCCCTCTAAAAGCCTCCAGACCCTTGTAGAGCCCCCCAGGACCCTTCTAAATGCCCCCAGACCCTTCAAGAGGCACCCAGGGCCCATCTTAAGTAACCCCGTCCCTTCTAGAGCAACCCAGGACCCTTCTAAAAGTCCCCAGACCCTTCTAGAGCACCCCAGGACCCTTCTAAAAGCCCCCAGACCCTTCTAGAGCCCCCCCGGACCCTTCTAAAAGACCCCAGACCCTTCTAGAGGACCCCAGGACCCTTCTGAAAGCCAGCAGAACATTCTAGAATCACCCAGGACCCTTCTAAAGGCACCCAGACCATTCTAGAGCACCCCAGGACCCTTCTGAAAGCCCCCAGAACATTCTAGAGACCCCCAGGACCCTTCTGAAATCTCCCAGAACCTTCTAGAGCCCTCCAGGACCCTTCTAAAAGCCCCCAGACCTTTCTAGAGCATCCGAGGACCCTTCTAAAAGCACCCAGACTCTTTTGGAGCATCCCAGGACCCTTCTAAAAGCCCCCAGACCCTTCTAGAGGCCCCTAGGACCCTTCTAAAACCCCCCAGAACCCTCTAGAGCCACCCAGGACTCTTCTAAAAGCCCAAAGACCCTTCTAGAGCCTACCAGGACCCTTCTAAAAGCACCCAGACCCTTCTAGAGCCCCTCAGGACCATTCTAAAGGCCCCCAGACCTTTCTAGACCCTCCCCGGATCCTTCTAAATGAACCCAGACCCTTCTAGGGCCCCCCAGAACCCCTCTAAAAGCCTCCAGACCCTTGTAGAGCCCCCCAGGACCCTTCTAAATGCCCCCAGACCCTTCAAGAGGCACCCAGGGCCCCTCTTAAGTAACCCCGTCCCTTCTAGAGCAACCCAGGACCCTTCTAAAAGTCCCCAGACCCTTCTAGAGCACCCCAGGACCCTTCTAAAAGCCCCCAGACCCTTCTAGAGCCCCCCCGGACCCTTCTAAAAGACCCCAGACCCTTCTAGAGGACCCCAGGACCCTTCTGACAGCCAGCAGAACATTCTAGAATCACCCAGGACCCTTCTAAAGGCACCCAGACCCTTCTAGAGCCCCCCAGGACACTTCTAAAAGCCCCAAGACCCTTCTAGAGACCCCCAGGACCCTTCTGAAAGCCCCCAGAACATTCTAGAGCCCTCCAGGACCCTTCTGAAAGCACCCAGACCCTTCTAGAGCATCCGAGGACCCTTCTAAAATTCCCCAGACCCTTCTAGAGCAACCCAGGACACTTCTAAAAGCCCCCAGACCCTTCTAGAGCCCCCCCGGACCCTTCTAAAAGCACCCAGAACCTTCTAGAGCCCCTCAGGACCCTTCTACAAGCCCCCAGACCCTTCTAGAGCATCCCAGGACCCTTTTAAAAGCACCTAGACCCTTCTAGAGCCCCCCAGAACCCTTCTAAAAGCCCCTAGACCCTTCTAGAGCCCACCAGGACCCTTCTAAATGCCCCCAGACCCTTCAAGAGGCACCCAGGGCCCATCTTAAGTAACCCCGTCCCTTCTAGAGCACCCCAGGACCCTTCTTAAAGTCCTCAGACCCTTCTAGAGCCTCCCAGGACCCTTCTAAAAGCCCCCAGACCATTCTAGAGCACCCCAGGACCATTCTAAAAGCCCCCAGACCCTTCTAGAGCCACCCAGGACCCTTCTAAAAGACCCCAGACCCTTCTAGATGACACCAGGACCCTTCTGAAAGCCAGCAGAACATTCTAGAGTCACCCAGGACCTTTCTAAAGGCACCCAGACCCTTCTAGAGCCCCCCAGGATCCTTCAAAAAGCACCCAGACCCTTCTAGAGACTCCCAGGTCCCTTCTGAAATCCCCCAGAACCTTCTAGAGCCCTCCAGGACCATTCTAAAAGCCCCCAGACCCTTCTAGAGAATCCGAGGACCCTTCTAAAATTCCCCAGACCCTTCTAGAGCCCCCCCGGACCCTTCTAAAAGCACCCAGACCCTTCTAGAGCCACCCAGGACCATTCTAAAAGCACCCAGACCATTCTAGAGCCCCCCAGGAACCTTCTAAAAGCCCCCAGACCATTCTAGAGCCCCCCAGGACTCTTCTAAAAGCACCCAGACCCTTCTAGAGCAACCCAGGACCCTTCTAAAAGCCCCCAGACCCTTCTAGAGGACCCCAGGACCCTTCTGAAAGCCAGCAGAACATTCTAGAATCACCCAGGACCCTTCTAAAGGCACCCAGACCCTTCTAGAGCCCCCCAGGACCCTTCTAAAAGCCCCCAGACCCATCTAGAGCCACCCAGGACCATTCTAAAAGCCCCCAGACCATTCTAGAGCCCCCCAGGACCCTTCTAAAAGCCCCCAGACCCTTCTAGAGACCCCAGGACCCTTCTGAAATCTCCCAGAACCTTCTAGAGCCCTCCAGGACCATTCTAAAAGCCCCCAGACCCTTCTAGAGAATCCGAGGACCCTTCTAAAATTCCCCAGACCCTTCTAGAGCCGCCCCGGACCCTTCTAAAAGGACCCAGACCCTCCTAGAGCCACCCAGGACCATTCTAAAAGCACCCAGACCATTCTAGAGCCCCCCAGGACCCTTCTAAAAGCCCCCAGACCCTTCTAGAGACACCCAGGACCCTTCTGAAAGCCCCCAGAACATTCTAGAGACCCCCAGGACCCTTCTGAAATCTCCCAGAACCTTCTAGAGCCCTCCAGGACCCTTCTAAAAGCCCCCAGACCTTTCTAGAGCATCCGAGGACCCTTCTAAAAGCACCCAGACTCTTTTGGAGCATCCCAGGACCCTTCTAAAAGCCCCCAGACCCTTCTAGAGGCCCCTAGGACCCTTCTAAAACCCCCCAGAACCCTCTAGAGCCACCCAGGACTCTTCTAAAAGCCCAAAGACCCTTCTAGAGCCTACCAGGACCCTTCTAAAAGCACCCAGACCCTTCTAGAGCCCCTCAGGACCATTCTAAAGGCCCCCAGACCTTTCTAGACCCTCCCCGGATCCTTCTAAATGAACCCAGACCCTTCTAGGGCCCCCCAGAACCCCTCTAAAAGCCTCCAGACCCTTGTAGAGCCCCCCAGGACCCTTCTAAATGCCCCCAGACCCTTCAAGAGGCACCCAGGGCCCCTCTTAAGTAACCCCGTCCCTTCTAGAGCAACCCAGGACCCTTCTAAAAGTCCCCAGACCCTTCTAGAGCACCCCAGGACCCTTCTAAAAGCCCCCAGACCCTTCTAGAGCCCCCCCGGACCCTTCTAAAAGACCCCAGACCCTTCTAGAGGACCCCAGGACCCTTCTGACAGCCAGCAGAACATTCTAGAATCACCCAGGACCCTTCTAAAGGCACCCAGACCCTTCTAGAGCCCCCCAGGACCCTTCTAAAAGCGCCCAGACGCTTCTAGAGACCCCCAGGACCCTTCTGAAAGCCCCCAGAACATTCTAGAGCCCTCCAGGACCATTCTAAAAGCACCCAGACCCTTCTAGAGCATCCGAGGACCCTTCTAAAATTCCCCAGACCCTTCTAGAGCACCCCAGGACACTTCTAAAAGCCCCCAGACCCTTCTAGCGAACCCCCGGACCCTTCTAAAAGCCCCCAGACCCTTCTAGAGCCACCCAGGACCCTTCTAAAAGCCCCCAGACACTTCTAGAGGCCCCCAGGACCCTTCTAAAAGCCCCCAGACCCTTCTAGAGCATCCCAGGACCCTTCTAAAAGCACCCAGACCCATCTAGAGCCTACCAAGACCATTCTAAAAGCCCCCAGACCCTTCTAGTGACACCCAGGACCCCTCTGAAAGCCCCCAGACCCTTCTAGAGCCACCCAGGACCTTTCTAAAAGCCCCCAGACCCTTCTAGAGCCTCCCAGGACCCTTCTAAAAGCCCCCAGACCATTCTAGAGCACCCCAGGACCCTTCTAAAAGCCCCCAGACCCTTCTAGAGCCACCCAGGACCCTTCTAAAAGCCCCCAGACCCTTCTAGAGGACACCAGGACCCTTCTGAAAGCCAGCAGAACATTCTAGAGTCACCCAGGACCTTTCTAAATGCACCCAGACCCTTCTAGAGACCCCCAGGACCCTTCTAAAATCCCCCAGACCCTTCTAGAGCCCTCCAGGACCATTCTAAAAGCCCCCAGACCCTTCTAGAGAATCCGAGGACCCTTCTAAAATTCCCCAGACCCTTCTAGAGCCCCCCCGGACCCTTCTAAAAGCCCCCAGAGCCTCCTAAAGCCACCCAGGACCCTTCTGAAAGCCCCCAGAACATTCTAGAGCCCCCCAGGACCCTTCTAAAAGCCCCCAGACCTTTCTAGAGCATCCGAGGACCCTTCTAAAAGCACCCAGACCCTTTTAGAGCATCCCAGGACCATTCTAAAAGCCCCCAGACCATTCTAGAGCCCCCCAGGAACCTTCTAAAAGTCCCCAGACCATTCTAGAGCCCCCCAGGACCCTTCTAAAAGCACCCAGACCCTTCTAGAGCAACCCAGGACCCTTCTAAAAGCCCCCAGACCCTTCTAGAGCACCCCAGGACCCTTCTGAAAGCCAGCAGAACATTCTAGAGTCACCCAGGACCCTTCTAAAGGCACCCAGACCCTTCTAGAGCCCCCCAGGACCCTTCTAAAAGCCCCCAGACCATTCTAGAGCCCCCCAGGACCCTTCTAAAAGCCCCCAGACCCTTCTAGAGACCCCCAGGACCCTTCTGAAAGCCCCCAGAACATTCTAGAGCCCCCCAGGACTCTTCTAAAAGCTCCCAGACCTTTCTAGAGCATCCGAGGACCCTTCTAAAAGCACCCAGACCATTTTAGAGCATCCCAGGACCCTTCTAAAAGCCCCCAGACCCTTCTAGAGCATCCGAGGACCCTTCTAAAAGCCCCCAGAACCCTCTAGAGCCACCCAGGACTCTTCTAAAAGCCCCCAGACCCTTCTAGAGCCTACCAGGACCCTTCTAAAAGCACCCAGACCCTTCTAGAGCCCCTCAGGACCATTCTAAAGGCCACCAGACCTTTCTAGACCCTCCCCGGATCCTTCTAAATGAACCCAGACCCTTCTAGGGCCCCCCAGAACCCCTCTAAAAGCCTCCACACCCTTGTAGAGCCCCCCAGGACCCTTCTAAATGCCCCCAGACCCTTCAAGAGGCACCCAGGGCCCCTCTTAAGTAACCCCGTCCCTTCTAGAGCAACCCAGGACCCTTCTAAAAGTCCCCAGACCCTTCTAGAGCACCCCAGGACCCTTCTAAAAGCCCCCAGACCCTTCTAGAGCCCCCCCGGACCCTTCTAAAAGACCCCAGACCCTTCTAGAGGACCCCAGGACCCTTCTGAAAGCCAGCAGAACATTCTAGAATCACCCAGGACCCTTCTAAAGGCACCCAGACCCTTCTAGAGCCCCCCAGGACCCTTCTAAAAGCGCCCAGACGCTTCTAGAGACCCCCAGGACCCTTCTGAAAGCCCCCAGAACATTCTAGAGCCCCAGAGGACCCTTCTAAAAGCACCCAGACCCTTCTAGAGCATCCGAGGACCCTTCTAAAATTCCCCAGACCCTTCTAGAGCACCTCAGGACACTTCTAAAAGCCCCCAGACCCTTCTAGAGCCCCCCCGGACCCTTCTAAAAGCCCCCAGACCCTTCTAGAGCCACCCAGGACCCTTCTAAAAGATCCCAGACCCATCTAGAGCCTCCCAGGACCCTTCTAAAAGCCCCCAGACCCTTCTAGAGACACCCAGGACCCCTCTGAAAGCCCCCAGACCCTTCTAGAGCCACCCAGGACCTTTCTAAAAGCCCCCAGACCCTTCTAGAGCCTCCCAGGACCCTTCTAAAAGCCCCCAGACCATTCTAGAGCCACCCAGGACCCTTCTAAAAGCCCCCAGACCCTTCTAGAGCCACCCAGGACCCTTCTAAAAGCCCCCAGACCCTTCTAGAGGACACCCTGACCCTTCTGAAAGCCAGCAGACCCTTCTAGAGACCCCCAGGACCCTTCTGAAATCTCCCAGAACCTTCTAGAGCCCTCCAGGACCATTCTAAAAGCCCCAGACCCTTCTAGAGAATCCGAGGACCCTTCTAAAATTCCCCAGACCCTTCTATAGCCGCCCCGGACCCTTCTAAAAGGCCCCAGACCCTCCTAGAGCCACCCAGGACCATTCTAAAAGCACCCAGACCATTCTAGAGCCCCCCAGGACCCTTCTAAAAGCCCCCAGACCCTTCTAGAGACCCCCAGGACAATTCTGAAAGCCCCCAGAACATTCTAGAGCCCCCCAGGACCCTTCTAAAAGCCCCCAGACCTTTCTAGAGCATCCGAGGACCCTTCTAAAAGCACCCAGACTCTTTTGGAGCATCCCAGGACCCTTCTAAAAGCCCCCAGACCCTTCTAGAGGCCCCTAGGACCCTTCTAAAACCCCCCAGAACCCTCTAGAGCCACCCAGGACTCTTCTAAAAGCCCAAAGACCCTTCTAGAGCCTGCCAGGACCCTTCTAAAAGCACCCAGACCCTTCTAGAGCCCCTCAGGACCATTCTAAAGGCCCCCAGACCTTTCTAGACCCTCCCCGGATCCTTCTAAATGAACCCAGACCCTTTTAGGGCCCCCCAGAACCCCTCTAAAAGCCTCCAGACCCTTGTAGAGCCCCCCAGGACCCTTCTAAATGCGCCCAGACCCTTCAAGAGGCACCCAGGGCCCCTCTTAAGTAACCCCGTCCCTTCTAGAGCACACCAGGACCCTTCTAAAAGTCCCCAGACCCTTCTAGAGCACCCCAGGACCCTTCTAAAAGCCCCCAGACCGTTCTAGAGCCCCCCCGGACCCTTCTAAAAGACCCCAGACCCTTCTAGAGGACCCCAGGACCCTTCTGAAAGCCAGCAGAACATTCTAGAATCACCCAGGACCCTTCTAAATGCACCCAGACCCTTCTAGAGCCACCCAGGACCCTTCTAAAAGCGCCCAGACGCTTCTAGAGACCCCCAGGACCCTTCTGAAAGCCCCCAGAACATTCTAGAGCCCTCCAGGACCTTTCTAAAAGCACCCAGACCCTTCTAGAGCATCCGAGGACCCTTCTAAAATTCCCCAGACCCTTCTAGAGCACCCCAGGACACTTCTAAAAGCCCCCAGACCCTTCTAGCGCCCCCCCGGACCCTTCTAAAAGCCCCCAGACCCTTCTAGAGCCACCCAGGACCCTTCTAAAAGCACCCAGATCCTTCTAGAGCCCCCCAGGACCCTTCTACAAGCCCCCAGACCCTTCTAGAGCATCCCAGGACCCTTCTAAAAGCACCCAGACCCATCTAGAGCCTACCAAGACCCTTCTAAAAGCCCCCAGACCCTTCTAGTGACACCCAGGACCCCTCTGAAAGCCCCCAGACCCTTCTAGAGCCACCCAGGACCTTTCTAAAAGCCCCCAGACCCTTCTAGAGCCTCCCAGGACCCTTCTAAAAGCCCCCAGACCATTCTAGAGCACCCCAGGACCCTTCTAAAAGCCCCCAGACCCTTCTAGAGCCACCCAGGACCCTTCTAAAAGCCCCCAGACCCTTCTAGAGGACACCAGGACCCTTCTGAAAGCCAGCAGAACATTCTAGAGTCACCCAGGACCTTTCTAAAGGCACCCAGACCCTTCTAGAGACCCCCAGGACCCTTCTGAAATCCCCCAGAACCTTCTAGAGCCCTCCAGGACCATTCTAAAAGCCCCCAGACCCTTCTAGAGAATCCGAGGACCCTTCTAAAATTCCCCAGACCCTTCTAGAGCCCCCCCGGACCCTTCTAAAAGCCCCCAGACCCTCCTAGAGCCACCCAGGACCCTTCTGAAAGCCCCCAGAACATTCTAGAGCCCCCCAGGACCCTTCTAAAAGCCCCCAGACCTTTCTAGAGCATCCGAGTACCCTTCTAAAAGCACCCAGACCCTTTTAGAGCATCCCAGGACCTTTCTAAAAGCCCCCAGACCCTTCTAGAGGCCCCTAGGACCCTTCTAAAAGCCCCCAGAACCCTCTAGAGCCACCCAGGACTCTTCTAAAAGCCCCCAGACCCTTCTAGAGCCTACCAGGACCCTTCTAAAAGCACCCAGACCCTTCTAGAGCCCCTCAGGACCATTCTAAAGGACCCCAGACCTTTCTAGACCCTCCCCGGATCCTTCTAAATGAACCCAGACCCTTCTAGGGCCCCCCAGAACCCCTCTAAAAGCCTCCAGACCCTTGTAGAGCCCCCCAGGACCCTTCTAAATGCCCCCAGACCCTTCAAGAGGCACCCAGGGCCCCTCTTAAGTAACCCCGTCCCTTCTAGAGCAACCCAGGACCCTTCTAAAAGTCCCCAGACCCTTCTAGAGCACCCCAGGACCCTTCTAAAAGCCCCCAGACCCTTCTAGAGCCCCCCCGGACCCTTCTAAATGCCCCAAACCCTTCTAGAGCCCCCCCAGACCCTTCTAAAAGACCCCAGACCCTTCTAGAGGACCCCAGGACCCTTCTGAAAGCCAGCAGAACATTCTAGAATCACCCAGGACCCTTCTAAAGGCACCCAGACCCTTCTAGAGCCACCCAGGACCCTTCTAAAAGCGCCCAGACGCTTCTAGAGACCCCCAGGACCCTTCTGAAATACCCCAGAACATTCTAGAGCCCTCCAGGACCCTTCTGAAAGCACCCAGACCCTTCTAGAGCATCCGAGGACCCTTCTAAAATTCCCCAGACCCTTCTAGAGCCCCCCCGGACCCTTCTAAAAGCACCCAGACCCTTCTAGAGCCACCCAGGACCCTTCTAAAAGCACCCAGAACCTTCTAGAGCCCTCCAGGACCCATCCACAAGACCCCAGACCCTTCTAGAGCCTCCCAGGACCCTTCTAAAAGCCCCCAGACCATTCTAGAGCACCCCAGGACCCTTCTAAAAGCCCCCAGACCCTTCTTGAGACCCCCAGGACCCTTCTGAAAGCACCCAGACCCTTCTAGAGCCACCCAGGACCCTTCTAAAAGCCCCCAGACCCTTCTAGATCCTCCCAGGACCCTTCTAAAAGCCCCCAGACCATTCTAGAGCACCCCAGGACCCTTCTAAAAGCCCCCAGACCCTTCTAGAGCACCCCAGGACCCTTCTGAAAGCCAGCAGAACATTCTAGAGTCACCCAGGACCCTTCTAAAGGCACCCAGACCCTTCTAGAGACCTCCAGGACCCTTCTGAAAGCCCCCAGAACATTCTAGAGCCCCCCAGGACCCTTCTAAAAGCCCCCAGACCTTTCTAGAGCATTCGAGGACCCTTCTAAAAGCACCCAGACCCTTTTAGAGCATCCCAGGACCCTTCTAAAAGCCCCCAGACCCTTCTAGAGGCACCTAGGACCCTTCTAAAAGCCCCCAGAACCCTCTAGAGCCACCCAGGACTCTTCTAAAAGCCCCCAGACCCTTCTAGAGCCTACCAGGACCCTTCTAAAAGCACCCAGACCCTTCTAGAGCCCCTCAGGACCATTCTAAAGGCCCCCAGACCTTTCTAGACCCTCCCCGGATCCTTCTAAATGAACCTAGACCCTTCTAGGGCCCCCCAGAACCCCTCTAAAAGCTTCCAGACCCTTGTAGAGCCCTCCAGGACCCGTCTAAAAGCGCCCAGACCCTTCTAGACACTCCCCGGATCCTTCGAAAAGACCCCAGACCCTTCTAGATCCCAGCAAGACCCTTCTAAAAGCCTCCAGACCCTTCTAGAGCCCCTCAGAACCCTTCTAAATGCCCCCAGACCCTTCTAGAGAAGCCCAGGACCCATCTATAAGCCCCCAGATCCTTCTAGATGCCTTCAGGACCCTTCTAAAAGCACCCAGACCTTTCTAGAGCATTCGAGGACCCTTCTAAAATTCCCCAGACTCGCTCTTCTAGAACACCCCAGGACACATCTAAAAGCCCCCAGACCCTTCTAGAGCCACCCAGGACCCTTCTAAAAGCACCCAGAACCTTCTAGAGCCCCCCAGGACCCATCTACAAGCCCCCAGACCCTTCTAGAGCATCCCAGGACCCTTCGAAAAGCCCCCAGACCCATCTAGATCCTCCCAGGACCTTTCTAAAAGCCCCCAGACCCTTCTAGAGCCTCCCAGGACCCTTCTAAAAGCCCCTAGACCCTTCTAGAGCCCCCCAGGACCCTTCTAAATGCCCCCAGACCCTTCAAGAGGCACCCAGGGCCCCTCTTAATGAACCCCGTCCCTTCTAGAGCACCCCAGGACCCTTCTAAAAGTCCCCAGGCCCTTCTAGAACACCCCAGGACCCTTCTAAAAGCCCCAAGACCCTTCTAGAGCCCCCCCGGACCCTTCTAAAAGACCCCAGACCCTTCTAGAGGACCCCAGGACCCTTCTGAAAGCCAGCAGAACATTCTAGAGTCACCCAGGACCCTTCTAAAGGCACCCAGACCCTTCTAGAGCCCCTCAGGACCCTTCTAAAAGCGCCCAGACCCTTCTAGAGACTCCCAGGACCCTTCTGAAAGCACCCAGAACCTTCTAGAGCCCTCCAGGACCCTTCTAAAAGCACCCAGACCCTTCTAGAGCATCCGAGGACCCTTCTAAAATTACCCAGACCCTTCTAGAGCACCCCAGGACACTTCTAAAAGCACCCAGACCCTTCTAGAGCCCCCCCGGACCCTTCTAAAAGCCCCCAGACCCATCTAGAGCCACCCAGGACCCTTCTAAAAGCACCCAGAACCTTCTAGAGCCCCCCAGGACCCATGTACAAGCCCCCAGACCCTTCTAGAGCATCCCAGGACCCTTCTAAAAGCCCCCAGACCCTTCTAGAGCCCCCCAGGACCCTTCTAAAAGCCCCAGACCCTTCTTGAGCACCCCAGGACCCTTCTAAATGCCCCCAGACCCTTCTAGCGGCACCCAGGACCCTTCTACAAGCCCCCAGACCCTTCTAGAGCCCCCCAGAACCCTTCTAAAAGCTCCCAGACCTTTATAGATGCCCCCAGGACCCTTCTAAAAGTCCCCAGACCCTTCTAGAGCCCCCCAGGACCCTTCTACAAGCCCCCAGACCCTTCTAGAGCCACCCAGGACCCTTCTAAAAGCACCCAGACCCTTCTAGAGGCCCCCAGGACCCGTCTAAAAGCCTCTAGACCCTTCTAGAGCCTACCAGGACCCTTCTAAAAGCACCCAGACCCTTCTAGAGCCCCTCAGGACCATTCTAAATGCCCCCAGACCTTTCTAGACCCTACCCGGATCCTTCTAAATGAACCCAGACCCTTCTAGGGCCCCCCAGAACCCCTCTAAAAGCCTCCAGACCCTTGTAGAGCCCCCCAGGACTCTTCTAAATGACCCCAGACCCTTCAAGAGGCACCCATTGCCCCTCTTAAGTAACCCCGTCCCTTCTAGAGCACCCCAGGACCCTTCTAAAAGTCCCCAGACCCTTCGAGAGCACCCCAGGACCCTTCTAAAAGCCCCCAGACCCTTCTAGAGCCCCCCGGACCCTTCTAAAAGCCCCCAGACCCTTCTAGAGCCCCCCCGGACCCTTCTAAAAGACCCCAGACCCTTCTAGAGGACCCCAGGACCCTTCTGACAGCCAGCAGAACATTCTAGAATCACCCAGGACCCTTCTAAAGGCACCCAGACCCTTCTAGAGCCACCCAGGACCCTTCTAAAAGCGCCCAGACCCTTCTAGAGACCACCAGGACCCTTCTGAAATCCCCCAGAACATTCTAGAGCCCTCCAGGACCCTTCTAAAAGCACCCAGACCCTTCTAGAGCATCCGAGGACCCTTCTAAAATTCCCCAGACCCTTCTAGAGCACCCCAGGACACTTCTAAAAGCCCCCAGACCCTTCTAGAGCCCCCCCGGACCCTTCTAAATGTCCCCAGACCCTTCTAGAGCCACCCAGGACCCTTCTAAATGCACCCAGAACCTTCTAGAGCCCCCCAGGACCCTTCTACAAGACCCCAGACCCTTTTAGATCCTCCCAGGACCCTTCTAAAAGCCCCCAGACCATTCTAGAGCACCCCAGGACCCTTCTAAAAGCCCCCAGACCCTTCTTGAGCCCGCCAGGACCCTTCTGAAAGCAACCAGACCCTTCTAGAGACCCCCAGGACCTTTCTAAAAGCCCCCAGACCCTTCTAGATCCTCCCAGGACCCTTCTAAAATCCCCCAGACCATTCTAGAGCACCCCAGGACCCTTCTAAAAGCCCCCAGA
>JAUNZM010002870.1:0-28105 GCA_033459285.1 Clamator glandarius
TTCTGAGTACACAAAAAAGAGGACTGTAACTCCTTGCTGTGTGAATTGTTTTCTGCTATATAATTATAAACTTACTATGACTAATTGTAATAATTTATTATCACTCTCTAAATTTAATGAGTGGAAGAAGCATATGTTTCCTATATCTCATCTACCACTGTCAAGTTGAAAAGGTATGTGAAATGATAATAGATGGATCAGAGACTCCCTATTATGTGAATAAAACCCCAGCAATTTAATATTGGTGAGATGAATTCATGAATATTTACACTATCCTTGAAATTTATTATGATAAAAATAGTCATTTGTGTGAAATTTATCAAAACAGACAGGTGGAAAAAGGTGATAAAACACATCTTTATGAATACAGGAATATATTTCAATACAACTTATATTACAAGATATCACTTTCTTATTCTAACTAGAAGGCCAAGCTTTCATTTCGGAATATGCTGATAAACGTAGCAACAGTAAATGTCATGCTGAAATGTAAAGTCAATGGAAACTGTAAACAAAATGTTGGAGCACCCAGTACGCATTTATTCTGACATAGAGCAAAATAAATATGTTCTGAGTGTTGTGAAGTGCAACTCAGTGTTTACCAGATGTAAAATAACACGTTTATAAGGTATATAAATGGTAACACTGTATGGCAAAAATAGTTGTAAGGTGCATTTAACAAGTTTTTTAAAAGTATGAAGTTGAGTATTTGATGGAAAATAAATAAAAGAGAAGATTCATAAAGCATGATACTTATTTGCTTCCAAGATTTTGGTAAACTATAGAATTACACAATGCACAAGAAGGTAATTAACATATTAAACATATGCAAAAATACATAGATCATTCTTAGACAAGAATTCAGAGCAATTCAAAGTCACTTAGAGTGGTTAGATTACAGAATGAATAACAGCTGCCTAGTAAAGTCAGGAACACATTAAACTAATACAGGCCTGTGAAACTGGTCAGCTCCTGGAGACCTGGCAAACCCAGGGCTGAGCGTGTACATCAGCAGAACAACAAAACAGCTGGATAGGCTCTGATCACAACATGTGGCTATTGCTGTGGTAAGGACAGCTTTCCTCTACAAATAATGTTATGCATCAGACTTTCTTAAAAGGCCCAAATCATCACACATCTTAACCATTCATCACCTCTACATCACTCACAATTATCGTATCTCCATTCACATCCATTTTACATCAAGTCCCCTCTTCATCTGATGCCTGTGACCCCCACAAATTATATACATGAAAAAGCATATATATACAATTATTCTGTCAGGAAAAAGGATTATTTTTTAACAGAGGTTGGCAGGATCTAATTATGTCACTGTAGCACAATAGAGGCATAAATATGTTTATGTTTTCTCCTTAAAATATACTTATATGAAAAGGATAATATTGGCAGAGAATAAACTGGTATAAATCAGTTGAGAAACAAGGTTGCAAGCCATCAAAATGATTGAGTTTTCAGAATTAACTTTGCACAATCTGTGAAAAAAACGAACTTCACTTCTTTTAAATTGAACTGCATTAGTTTGTGAAAAGAATTGTAAAACATGCTCATCTGAAACAGCAGGAAACTAAGTTCAGACCCAGAAGTCACTTTCTGATACTATATTATTTAATTTAAACTTGTTTACTTTATATTATTATATTTGTTTGTTTTATATAATGTGTAATATAGCTGGTTACTAAGCAGACAGTAGAATTAGGTAGAAGGAGAAGATAACCTGCAAATTTTGGCAATCAATTATTCTCAATTTAGTTCTGGTAACCCAGCACACATATAAACAAATATACATACTAACTTTCCCTTGCTAGGTTCTAGTATACACTGTTAAAAGGATTCCCAACACAGCAGCTTATGATTTAGTGATTCATGCAATGATCCTTAAAAATATCTCAACTTCAAATGTACTAATCAGCAACTAAAAGACTACGTAAATCTTCATTCTCATTCAGCTTTTATGTCTCGATATGAATGTTGATACTGGGTAGATGTGGGAAAATGCACAATGGAAACAGCGAAATGAAAACATTAAAAAAGATCCCAACTTCATGTTATATGTAGGCAAAAATAAGTTTCAAGTAAAATTGTGAAAATTACATTCATTCTGAAAAATAGACCCATATACATAATGATCAAGCTTGTGGGTAGTCCATTTGTAATTTAATTAGTGGTCTGGATTGCTCATCACAGTTTGAAGTGAAGTCATAATTTACTTCAGTTTCTGGATAATTCCAGACCTCACAGCTACCTTTTTTTTTCAGCAGTTTCAAACCTTGACATTTCATTTTTCTCAGAGGTTTTCTTATCATTATCTCTTTTGTCTAGGTTGTTTTTTTGAACTCCTGATTATTTCACAAGTAGAATTGGCTAACAGGAGAGTCCAACTCCCTATTTTTAACTAAGCTTTGTTCAAATTTGACCTTAGCTGTATTATTATTACCAGTTCAGCACATGATCTTTGAAGAGCAACATCTTATAAGACAGCTACTATTGTCTACTATTGTCTAAAATATTTAATTTTTTTTAAACAAAACTGGGATGCATGTATGTGGACAGATAGGGTGTATTCATAATATGACTTAAAAGGACTGAGTTATAAAGTTCTTCAAAATGAAGGTTAATAATGAAACCATGGAAAAATACTTGAACACATCAGTAGTTCATAATAGCTTCTTGATATATAAAGGAAAACTCATATTCTCTTTCAAGGTTTCTAATGATTTTTCTTTACTCTTTCGCAGTATCCCTCCACTACAGTTTCATACTCTATGAACTGCAGTCTAATAAAGGCTTCATCCTATCACTATTTGTCATCATTTAGGAGGTGCCTCAGGAAAGGACACATTAAACATCTTAAATTCCTCTCACTGGTTCAAACCTTTGCAGAAGCTCAATTTTGCAGAAATTGTAATTCAAACAATATATATCTGCAGTATTACAGCATGCAAGTACTTTACTTCAGCAGGTAGCAAGTCTGAATGACTCATATTTACTTACGTAAAGCTTTCACTTCAAAGATAAAATTACAAGAAGTGTTCTTTTATTCTCTTAGCTCCCTTTCAAGGAGCTTAAAAACTTCCTTTTTTCCCTTTAAAAAAATACTAATTTTAAATGTAACAGCAGAAAACTTCTGGCAGCAACATGTTCCCTGAAGAGATATCAGTGTAGGAAAACGAATTTTATATCAGATAGAAAACAACTGTTTGTTTAGTATGTGTGGGAAACTGCATCAAACCACTGAGTTTTGCACTAATCGTAAGAAGCAGATTTGTTATGGAAATAGTGTTAGAAACAGCTCAGGAAGCTTCACAAGTTGCTCCAATTGAATGTATTGATATTGATATTTATTTATGTTCGTATTTATATTTATATTCTAAATAATCCAGAAGAGACAGTCTTTGAAATAAAGAATAAAAATTAATTTCTGTTGTGTAGGATGACAGATAAATAAATCATATATTTTCTTCCCAACTGGTCTAGTGGGCAACAGGGAGTTGAAATAGTCAGTCTATTGGATTGTGGAGTCATTTAGGTTGCAAGGAGAAGGGACACCTACTTCAGCTCCTGCTCAAAGCACATCTACCTTCAAAAGCAGATGAGGTTTCTCAGGACTGTGTCCAGTTACAGTTTGAAAATCTCCAAGCATGGAGATTCCACAACCTCTCTAGAGGGTCTGCTACAAATTTTGAACATCACACCCTGCCCTTTCATTGTACATGTGTGGTATAACGGTTTTGCTAGGCCTTGTAGACTGCAAACACCAAACTCACCATGAGTTTGTAAAAGGGAGTTGTTTGGAAAAGGGAGTGGTTTGACTTGAACAACAAAAAACCTCATCTGGTAAATCAGATGAATCAGGTCATGGTCTAATGCTTAAATCAGTTAATTGACACCTCAGTTGAGGAGGAGGCCTCATAGTCTGGTGTCCCTTTAGTTAAGAGCTGAAACTCACACTTAGCACACCACCCAGAAGGTGTAGTGGATCATGGAATCCCTGCTTCTGACAACAGAAGCACCCTTGTCAACTTCCAATCAATAATTGGAACCTAGTAATTGACTTAGTCCCACCTCAACAAGAGGGGCTGAAGAGTTTTCAAAAAGTATAAAATTGTTACCTGAAAATCCTTTCTTTGTAGGAATTAAAATGGCCACCTTATCTGATAGTGGTTGATGGGTCTGGACCTCTCTTCCTCCCCCCAAGAAGAGTCACCTTTTAGGTAAGAGTTCCATGTTTCTAACTCTGTCAGATGCTCCCCAAGAAAATAAATACCAACTCAAGTTTCAGTTGTTACTTTATATATATTATCATGGTTAACCTGTTATAATCATTGAATGCTAATGCAGCAAGTCAACTTATTAACAGTAATCCTGAACTTGTTTTATCTCTCACATTAAGTAAATTACCTACAATTTAGTATTGTGAAATTTTCTCTCTGATAGGCACAGTGAATCTTTTCAAACTGCTCAGGTGACAGCCCACTTAGGCTCATTAACAGCAAGTATCAACCCTATTAGTGACAATCTCTGTGGAGATTCACAGGTGACACTAATTCTGACTGATGACTAACTCATATACCTATTTCCACATATTCCTTTAGCCATAAACAGTCAACTAAGTCCAGGACTACAGACAGATACAGCAACAACAAGGCTCTCCACTGAGGAGAAGCTTAGAAAGCAAAGGGGTACATCTTGAACCTCAGGACTGAACAGGAGGTCATCCCTCAGCCACATATAAGATCTGTACCTATTTAATGTGACAACACATCAGAGAAAACTCTTCTCAATTGCCTCCCATTAGAAAGGAATTAAAGCCTCCTTTACTTTGCTTCATCTAGGGCAAAACAAAGCCCCTGTGTTTCTCATCCCAATTTATGTATTCCAGTTCTCTAACTGCCTTAGTCACCCTCTGCTGGATTTGCTTTACTTTATCAAAATATTTCTTAGACTGGGTCCCAGAATAAGATATATTACTTCAGGTGTGGCATCCCCAGTGCAATAACAGCTTCCCCCAGCCAGCTGACAATGATCTCACTAAGACAGCTATACTAAGTCTGACTGGAACAGAGTTAATTCTCTTCATAGCCTCTAGTATGCTGTTGTTTGAATTCCTGATCAAAACAAAGTTGATAACACACCAGGGTTTTAGCTGTTACTGAGCAGTGATTTCACAGTGCGGAGGGGACACAGCTGGGATAGCTGACCCAAACTGACCCAAGAGATTGTTCATATCATATGAGATCATTCTCAGCAATGGAAACTCAGGGAAAGAAAGAGAAAAGGGAGGGGGGACATTTGTGCTTATGATGTTTGTCTTCCCAGTTAACCATTCTGTGTGCTAAAGCCCAGTTTTCCTGCAAGTGTCTAAACACCTACCTGCCAACAGGTAAACAAATTCCTTACTTTGTTTTGTTCAAAAAAACCCCAAGTTTTTCTCACTGTTTCCCTTCTGATTCTCTCCCCCATCCTCTTGCAGGAGAGAGAGTCAGCAGGTGTCAGGGGACTTACCTGCCAGCTGGGGTCAAGCCACTAAAGCAGCCTTCGATGTGTTTAGCCTTTATCACCACAAGGGTGCAGTCCTGGCTCATGTTAATTTGTTCACAGAAACACCCACTCAAGACCTTTTTTCTGTAGCACTCTTCCCCAGCGTATCAGTCCCAGCACTGGCGCACGAGATTTTTCTATCCCAGGGGCTGAGCTTCACATTTGTCTTTGTCTGACTTCATGAAGCTCCATTGGCTCATTTCTCCAACTTGGTTAGTTCATTCTGACTGGCAACACTTCCCTCCAGCATTTTAGCTGTTTCCCTCAATTTGTTGTCATCTGTGAATCTGCTGAGGGAGTCAGATGGAGTATTGATCCCACAGTTACTGGAACAGGTCACTCACAGATGCTGTGGCATCTCTGTCAGTGGAGATTTTCAGATCTTGACTGGATAAGCCCCTCAGCAACCTGATCTTACTTCCATGTTAGACATGCTTTGAGCAGGAGGATGACATAGATGGCTTCTCGAGGTCCTTCAAACTGATATTATTGATACAAACAGAAAATATAGGCGGAAACCTACATTTTTCTCGACTTATTAAGTCATATAAGAGCACTACTTACAGAATGAATAATTAAATATATCCAGAAATAATAATCAACCCTTCCTACTTTGATTACACCTCACATTGGTTGTATGTACATACAAGTGATTTAAAAGAGGTAAGACTTGAAAAATCCTTTTTCTGCAATAAAAAAATATAAGCATATTTTAATAGGAAGACAGAAGTAAAACTCCATAAGAATTTGAGAAACACCAGATATTTCAAATGTTATTGAAATTCTATTATATAGAAATATATATAATAAGGAAGACCACACAGTGAACAAAATTATGCTATTTACAAGTTGCCGTCAGCAGGCTTTCACTCCTGTAAGATCTTCCTAGGTTGATCCAAAACATTAATATATACTAGATATAACTGCCACAGATATACCAGAAGATTTTAAGCCTCTCTGTGAGCTGTCATTGTGAAATAACCTTTTCAATTCAAACTTCCATTTACAAGTTAGTTTAAAATCATACCCAAAGGTATGTGTATAAATTCTTATTCCTTTCCCACTACTCGGATATGTTTGAGTTGCAGCTATATTTATGAAGAAAGGCAACTTATAGCTCAAAGGATATTCTTTGAAATGTCTTAGAATAGCCAGAACTCTGAATTAATTGGCTAAATCACACACTGTCTTATCTCTGCTGGCCTGTTCCATTTCAGTAGAAACCTAGAGCAGTTGAAGTATCATTTCATACCTATGTACACATGCACAAACACACATCAAGGCTTAGGAGAAAGTTCTGATAGATACTGAGAGATAAAATTATTTACTTGCAGACATCTACATTTTCTGAGAGGAACTTGTTTGGGAAGTTTCTGAATGTGATTGATTTACCTATGCATATGTTGATAGTGTGTATTTTATTTCTTGAAGTTCTAGATAATATTCTCTAAATCTATAACTTTCTAGCATTTTTTGCAATTATTAGAGTACACTGGGAAAAGAAAGATTCCTATGTGTTGTATGTGTTAAGCATATGTATGAACTGCAAATTAACATCATCATTTTATTAATACTTACATGAAAATGGATTCCTAGATGTTTATTTACTGAGTGAATAGCAATGTAATAAAGGGCATCTTATGAAGTACTATGAAATATGCCACTGCAGATATTGCAAGGACTGTTGACCTGTTGTAAGTAATGTCTTTCCTTATTTTTGTACAGTAAATTGTTCCGTATGACATTTTGAGTAATTAACTCTATTCATGGATATATTTTAGAACATAACTATATACAGTAATGTAAGCATATGCTGATATGTTCAGATAAAATATCTTTTAGGAACCGGCATAGGAGAAGCTGCACATACCAGTGCCAGTCCCACTCTATGTAGTTCTTACTTCTCAGAGGATATTCAGAAAGCATTCAGATTGTAGGACTAGTTATGAATAATGAATGGTACTGCAGCTCCAGGAAGCACAGGGTCATGTCTAAAAGGATAATGACTATTCAACCCATTCTGAACAACTGTATTTGGAAAGAAACAACCTCCAGACCTGTTAGTGAAATATTACCAAATAACTATCTGCCTATTGAAACAATCATCATGAAAGTGTTATTTGTAAACATTCCTGTGATTTCTATCAAAGCTAAGCAAGCTGCCAGTTTTGTGCAATTCCAGCATTACCTTGTGTCAACTCTGTTTCTTTTCTGACATGACAAAAATTGCTATTAATTTCAGAAATTATAATTTTAGTAATGTCGTATCAGATACACCGAGTTAGATGTAAGATAAAAAAATAAGTCCATATGAGTTAAAAAATTTGGAAATATATAGGGTATCACAGATGTCAGAATCAATGTACTGTATTACATTACTTTCACATTAGATAACAGCTGTCAGAGCTGATGAAGACTGCTATGTCTCCCTTTCAGGATCTCCTCACCCAATTAATCTTGAAATAAAATCCTTATAAATACATTTAAGCATACTGAATTAGTCTGATATGTCTACACTACTTTAAAAAATCAAGCCTTGATATTCAGAAGCAGCCCATATTCTGCATGTATGCAACCTACAATCAGCGTGTCTAGATGCAGCTACTGTTATAGTATAATAAAGTCTAGGTAAGAAGACAACTCTGTAGATTATCTGATCCAAAATGCTGTTGAAAGCAGGGTCTTAAGTCTGGTTATTCAGAGCTCTGAAAAAAACAAGCCTTGGGTACTTCCAGTAAGGGACATTTCGCCACTTCTCTGGACAATTTATTCCAATGTTAATTGTTATCAGGGAGAATTCTATTCTTGAATCCAAATAGAATTTTACATGAAGCTACTATTCCCTATTACCTTTTCTGTCACTGAGCATCCTTGTGAAGAGAGTACCTTGATGTTCTTTGTAACTACCTTTTAGGTATTAGAATTCTGTGACTAGATCTTCTTTCAGATATCTACCCTCTGAGATGAACAGACAAAATTCCTTCAGCCTTCTTCATTTGCCTAGTTCCTCAACCCACTGATCATTTTGAGGCCCTCTGTGGAACACTCTCCAACTTTACTCCGTCTCTTTTCAGCTGGGAGAAACATAATTGGGCACAGATGTTTCCTAAGAAGTGCCAAGTAAAGCTGAGTAAACACCTCCCTTGATCTACACAGTATACACAACCAGTTACAGCTTAGGGTACGGTTTGCCTTTCTTTCTGATGAGGCACATACTACTGGCTCAAGTTCAGCTTGGTCCACCATGACCCCAAGACCTTCTTGGAAGAGATATAGCACTACCTGTTTGCAAGGTTAAAGACCTCTGCTTGTGCTGCTCTTTGGGGTTATTCTATGATTCTATGATTCTCGTTACAGGACTTTACATTTATCCTTGCAGAACTTTGTACAACTCTTGTTGGCCCAGTTTTCTAGTCTGTTGATGTCTGTCTGTATGGATGCTCTTCCTCCTGACTTGCCTACCTCTCCACCTATTTTGGTCGGTCCAGAAACTTGGTGATGTTGCATTCAGTTTCGTCATGCATATAATCTAGGAAGTGTTAAACCCTGAGAAAACCCACTCATGAATGGGTGCCAGTTTGAATTCAAACCACTATCCTTTGAACTCAGTATTATAGACTGCTTTACTCCAATTGTGGTCCAGCTGTCCAATCCATTTCTTAAAAAACTTGTCAACAAGGATGTTGTGGGAGACTGTGTCAATTACTTTAATGAAATTGAGGTGATAACATCCACAGTCCTCCTATCCATGATCCAGTAAACAAGCTTTCATCATTGAAAGCAATGAAGTTGGCTAAACCTTATTTAGCTTTGCTAAATCTGTATTGGTTTTTGCCAATGAATCTGCCACATAAGAATACAAAACCATACTACCCAGTAGTCAGCATATCTACAGAGAGCAGTGAGTTTCCAGCAAGGTGAAATACTGTGGTTCTTAGTCTGTGTGGGCAACAAATATAAATGAAGTGTTGGAAAAGGCCTCAGGAATTCTTTCAAAGCACCATATAATCATTCACACAGTATGATTTTTTTTTATTTTTTTCTTTAACTCTAAATTACAGCTTTTAACTTTATCTGCATTGGGGATATAATTTAGCCCTATCCTATATCTCAGTTTCTCTCATACTTCCTAAAAATGTATTGATGGTCTACAGAAGTTTCTTGCCCTGTAATATTAGCACTTGTTTTTGAGGCAGATATGACTGAACACTATGATCACAATTTGGTCTTAATTGAATACTAATTGCAGGTAAAATAACCTTAAAAGTTTAAACAAAGAGAGCAAAGATAATCCACTAAGTTATAAAACAGCTATTAAAGTAATGTCACACCATGTTTTGAATAATATTTTAGCACATTCCTACATTACTCTATGGCCAAGCCTCGGAACTGAAGTCTTTATTCTGCTGTGTATGTCCTTAAATCTTTTATTTTGTTGAAATATAATTCACTATATTCAAATAAAGGTATCTTACATAATAATTAAGGGTCAATATATTGATCCTACAGTCCCTATTTGTGTGGCAAGCGATCAGATCTTGAGGTTACTTTCCATATTTTCAAACAGCAGTTGGTTTCATGGAATATTAATATCATTCATGAGTGATGGACTACTAAAAAAAGCTGCTAATCATGGAGCATGATTAAGTAATCATTGAAATTCAACTGAAAGAACTGAATTAAACTGAAAGAGTAATAGCAAAAAATCCATTTTGATTAATGCCCTCAGCATTAAGAAAATATGAAATGTCCTTTCAAAAATGTGTGTAACACCCAGCTGTAAGGAAATACTGAAGCACTAGGTTATTTAAGCTTTTTATCATGGTTGGTTAACAACTAGATTCATCCATAAATATCCTGGACACCATAAAGCAGAATGGAAACAAAACTATTTTAAACTGGTCTTAGTAAGAATAAACATCAAATCCACAACTGAAAAAATATACAAATTAGAATTTGGGGCAGCCTCATGGTTTTTGTCATTGTATTTTTATTTTCAGATATTTTATTTCTGAAGAAACCATGAACCTATATTGTGCCCATCTACAAGACCGGTCGCAGGGAGGATCAAGGGAACTACAGGCCTGTCAGTCTGACCTCAGTGCCAGGGAAGGGCATGGAGCGGGTGATCTTGAGTGCTATTGTGAAGCACATGCAAGAGCACCGGGTGATCAGGCCCAGTCAACACGGATTCACAAAAGGCAGGTCTTGCCAAACTAACCTGATCGCCTTCTATGATAAAGTGACTCGGCTACTGGACGAGGGAAAGGCTGTGGATGTATCTTCCTGGACCTCAGTAAAGCCTTTGACACAGTTTCTCACAGCATTCTGCTTTGGAAACTGTCACCTCTGGCCTGGACGGGCGCACACTCTCCTGGGTGGAAAACTGGTTGGATGGCCGGGCCCAGAGAGTGATGGGAAATGGAGTTAAATCCAGCTGGAGGCCAGTGACAAGTGGGGTTCCCCAGGGCTCAGTGCTGGGTCCAGCCCTGTTCAATGTCTTTATCAATGACCTGGATGAAGGCATCGAGTGCTCCCTTAGCAAGTTTGCAGACAGCGCTAAGCTGAGTGGAAGTGTGGATCTGCTGGAGGATCAGGAGGCTCCAAAGGGATCTGAACAGGCTGGACTGCTGGGCTGAGACCAATGTCATGAGGTTTAACATGGCCAAATGCCGGGTCCTGCACTTGGGGCACAACAACCCTGTGCAGCTACAGACTAGGAGAAGCCTGGCTGGAAAGCTGCCTGGAGGAGAAGGACCTGGGGGTGTTGGTTGACAGTGACTGAACATGAGCCAGCAGTGGTCCAGGTGGCCAAAAAGGCCAATGACATCTTGGCTTGTATCAGAAACGGCGTGACCAGCAGGTCCAGGGAGGTTATTCTCCCTCTGTACGGGACACTGGTGAGATCACTGCTTGAATCCTGTGTTCAGTTCTGGGCCCCTCACCACAAGAAGGATGTTGTGGCTCTGGAGCGAGTCCAGGGAAGAGCAACGAAGCTGGTGAAGGGGATGGAGAACAGGCCTTGTGAGGAGCGGCTGAGAGAGCTGGGGGTGTTTAGCCTGGAGAAGAGGAGGCTGAGGGGAGACCTCATTGCTCTCTATAACTACCTGAAAGGAGGTTGTGGAGAGGAGGGAGCTGGCCTCTTCTCCCAAGTGACAGGGGACAGGACAAGAGGGAATGGCCTCAATCTCCACCAGGGGAGGTTTAGACTGGACATTAGGAAAAAAATTTTCACGGAAAGGGTCATTGGGCACTGGCAGAGGCTGCCTAGGGAGGTGGTTGAGTCACCTTCCCTGGAGGTGTTTAAAGGATGGGTGGACGAGGTGCTGAGGGGCATGGTTTAGTGTTTGATAGGAATGGTTGGACTCGATGATCTGGTGGGTCTCTTCCAACCTGGATATTCAAAATTCTATGATAAATTATCATAAATATGTTCATGTTTATTAGCTTTGGTTAGTAAAAGGAAGTATATGGAATTGATATAAGTATAAGGAATAATCACTTTGATGATAAAAAAGCTATTATAGTCAGGTTCTTCATTCTGCCATTTAGACCAAAAAAACCAACCTCGATTATATTTACCAGTAAAACTAAATGGCAAGAAAGGGCCTTGTGAGGAAGTGAGGCTGTTCAAGGGAAACAAGACTAAAGAAATAGTAACAGCTCTTTCTGCAAGCTGCAGTAGATATAGAATTCAATTGATTTTAAGCACTATAAAATGAGTTAATATTTCTTGTTAATACATAGAAACTTCTGACCTGTATCTAGTGAGTGTACCAAGCCTATTATATTCCCCATAATTCAGAGAAAGTCTAGTACATTGATGTTACCTAGCTCTGAGTCTTGTATTTCTTTCTAAAAATATTTTGTACCAATTGATTTTACTTTGAATTTAAAAAAAAAAAATGAAGAAAATTGAGTGGCAGAAAATGGAGTGACATATAGATATAAGTATGTGAAACAAAGAAACAACATACTGCATGAGTCTAGAGATACCCCAAAAAATTAGTTCTGGGGATTCTTAAATTGTAATTATTTCCCTATTAAAAAAAAAAAAAAAAGATTTGAAACATTTGAATAAAAGAGAAGATTAGTAGCTGCGAGGGGGAAAAGAACCGCTGTAAAAAGAATCCAGTTAAATATGTTAGACTGATTGAGATGAAAGCTCTAACCGAGCTGTCATACCAATAGGTGGCTACTAAAACAATTCATTTGACAAATAGCTATTTTCCATAGCTTCAGATCTTGCACCCAATTTGTTGCTGGAGATTGTCAGAGTATCATATTTCTTCTCTTGTTCTTTACTGAGAAGGAAAATTATTGCATTGGTTCCCTAGCTCTAGTACCTTTTCCAGCTGAATGTATATCTAATGTCATCACGCTTCAGCTACCCCACTTCTATCTGCTGATAGCTGCACACTTCATATCCATTCTCTGATTGGGCTCTCTGCTGTCTATAGAGCTAACTCACTGTCAGTTCAGTCTGTTTGCCACTCCAGGCCTTACAGGCAATATCTATGCTCTCTTCTTAACTGTTCTGTGCTGTTTGTCCAAAGAAGTGCTCACCCCTCTGTGACACATGGATCTCACCAATTTTGTCAGGGCTAGCATTTAAATTTTAACTTTGAATCATTTTATCAAAACAGCCTAAAATGTGTTGAGAAAACTTGGATTCAGCTTCCAAGATGTGGCTATGAGACTGTGATTTGTCATGGAAATAATGATCAGAGACAGTATTTTAATAAATAAAGAAAATGAAGCAACACAGAAACACCACTCTCTTGTTTGCTTTAGTTTGGAGTAAAAGACATCTTTTATTTCAAAACATTTTTTTCTATTAAAACGTATCTTTTCCCCCAGAAAAAGAAATGCACTCAAACTGAGTGCAGTTTAATAGCCAAGGTAACATTTTAGCATTCTGACATTATTTGAGTGCTTCCAAAGTTAACAATTCATAAAATATGCTCTTTTTCAAGGTTATACTCATCTTGGAAAGCACGAGTCACTGTAAATAAATAACAAAGTCCATATTGTTTCAACAGAGTCAAGATTTTATGTCAGATTTCTAGTCTTTCTATTATGATCCTGCTTCTGAAGCTGCATTCAATTATTGAACATTGTTATTTTATTTTATTCCTATAAAACCAGTTACATAACAATACAAAAAAAATCACACCACTTAATAACACTACTGTGTTACTTGGTCTTTTGCGACCAAGCAATCTTCCTCCAATATCGCTATGATTTCTCTAACATTCTATGATTCTATGGTACTAAGGCTGGTGGCATTTTTGAGTGGCAGGAGGAGGAGACACGCGTGTATTGCAGAATAGTTAGAAACTTCACTATTCTTATTCTTTTGGAGCAATACTTTGAGAAAAAGAGACTTTTAAATAGTTTTCAAGTGTCTCAGAGCATAGTACTGAAAAGCCTGTAAGACCATTCTGACTTCTCTCATATTAATTTAAAAATCAGTGAAACCATATGGTATTTTTGATGTAAAGAATGAGAAATTTAAATACCAGTTTCAGCATGTCAGCAGGTTCTTCCTCAAGAAACCTAATTAACTCATTTATAATATACCTTCCACAGCTTTAGGATTGTTCTTCTGGAAACACCTCACTTGCATTGCACTGAGTAATGAGGTTGAGTTGTTAATGATCAGTCTTTTGATGATTTTAAATACACTAATTCTAGCCTAAAAAATTAATAATTAGAAGACATTTAGTATAACTAATGATTTCTGTGGATTTTATTAAGTAGAACAAATAATAATTTGATTACTCACATGCAGAGCTAGCAACTGCAATTATCTGATTAATACACTTTAATAAATGAGAGTACCATTATAGACATTGGCACTCTTTGATGATACTGCTTCAGAAGTCCTGAAAACTAGCTGCCTTTATAAAAGACAAGAAAATGGCTGGTGTATTCAACTTAATACATGTCCTGATAGCCTATCTTTTGTACTAAGTATAAATCTTCCCAAAATTTAAGATTATTCTATTTTTTCTCTAAATTTTAATGAAGCTCTTTAAGAAATGTCAAGTCTCATTATTTCTTGAATGTCTCAGCTGTTAATTTCTCCTTCCAAAGCACGATAGTGTTTTAAATGCTAGAATGTGTACAAAAATCTGTTCTTTTTAACTTCTTAAAAATTTCTATCTTTGCTATAAATTTGGCAGTTAATTAAAATTAGAAAATGGAGTCTAAGAAATAATATCTTAAGGATTTAGTTTATTATGTTTATCCTGATTTCTTTACAAAATAAACTTCATGTGATTATGCGCTTTATGATGTAAACTATGTAATGATGCATGAAAAAGCCGATTAAATTCACCAACTAATTTCAAATTCCAGAAAGTCACAGGTTTAAAAGTGCTATTTCTATATAACGCATGAAAGTGAAAGTTGAGTTCAGATGCTGCTAATGACTGAAAATCTTTACCATTAGTCCTCTCCTTCCAACACAACAGAGAATTCATTAGGGATTTTGGCCTCCATGTGGCTAAAATTAGGTGACTTACCTTAAATGACATAAAATTACAGTCTATGATAAGGAAGTAATGATACTCAGATATGCAAATACTGGTATCAGCTTTTCAGCTCTCAGTGATACAGTATGATATCTGAGTTGTTTAATTCCAAGAAAAAAGAGTGGGAAGAGAAAGCTATTTACAAATATACCTTTCCGGCATTGTTTCTTTTTTAATAAAAGGACAACTGACTTAGAGATGTGAGAGAGAATAACAAAATTCAGATAATTAACAACCAAGAATGGCAGTTGTGTTACTAACCATATTTGCAGTGCAAATTTACCTCATACATTTGATCTAGTCTTCCTAATGTCTTGGTGACGTTGGTGAAAAAACAAAGACATTTCCAGATTGTGAATTACCACTCGGTAGTAATTTTAAACCTTACATGAAATGAGTCTTACAAGTTTTATTTTCTTTCTATTGGCAAAATAAGATTTTGAGGTGTGTTATGAATATATAAATTGGACTCCTGAATTTGCCTCAGGTGAAACAGTCAAACTAGTTGCTAGCAAGTGTCTTTCTTCTCATGTAAGATGTAGAGCTAGAAATAGCAGGACTAGCTGAAAAGATCTGGATAATTAAATTTTTTGGTGGAAGTTACAGCATAAAGGATTAAACTTCTGCCTTGGTCCTCATCAAGTCACATCTTTAAGCCACTGACTATAATAACTAAGGATGTTGATAACATATTGTAAAAGTTTTGACCCAGAGTGGAAAGGAAGGAGGAAAGTATAAGCACGTCTTTTGTTTGAGATTTACTTTTTGATTGGGCTATATATGAGCCAAAGGGAATTGCTTATGAAATCTCAGCATGTCTTTTTCCACAAAGAAGAATTTTTAAAATAAAAACTGCTTTTGCCAGCAGCTGACTGATGCATGTGGCAGACAAAGATAATTGAGTAGGTCTTAGCAAATATTTAGGATGTTTTTGAAGAAGAAATTGAAAATCTCTAGGAATGAAATAAAAGCATACCATAAGCATAAGGATGAGGAAAAAGAATATGTATTTATGTACTCTGAGGACTTAGGCCTCCACTAATGGGGAATTCTAAAATGTATAACACATAAAGAACACAAGCATTAAAGATTTTACAAATAATGCCTCCCCTAAATATGTCAGTTACATCAAGGACAGTTTAGAATTTTACCAAGATAAATGAATCCTATCACCAAATACAAATGCACTGTCTAATTAAAGAGACTAGAAGAGAATTTTGCTTTCATGAAGACACCTTTAGTTCCTGGGGGATTACAGTGATGTCTCTAAGTAAATAACTAAGCTCCCTGGCTGAATTTCACAGATGGTAAATTGCCATTAAAAACTGACCCCCTCCCCGCAGTCCCAAATATACTTTTATTCCTGGTAGATAAAGGGTTGTAAGTGAATTTATACATGGTATAAGATATCCTTTTGATCCTTTGGGCTCACCTTTCTTGACTATGCCCCCTCCCAACGTTTTATACAATACAAGACTATTCTCCAGCAGGACAATCTGAGAAACAGAAAAGGCATTGATGCTGTGCAAACAACACTGCTTAACAGTAATTAAAACATTGGTATGTTATTGACATAATTTTGGTCATAAAACCAAAATATTGTACCATATGAGGTGCTATGAAGAACATCACTTCTATCCCAGCTAAAAATCAATGCAGATCAAAAACAGTATAAAGGCTTTGTTTGAGTGACAAGGAAGTAAATTCCATGAGAAATTAAATGGGCTAGTTTAGAAAAAGAAATTGAAATTGGACCAAGAAGTCCAAAGAACAGCACTTTTAAACTAAACCCTAGTTAGCAAAGCTGAATAATTCTCTTGTAATTATATGTACTGTGCCTTCTTTCTCTGTGAGTTGATACACAGACTTTCCATCCAGCTGTTAGAACCATGCTTTTTATTCTCTGGAAGTCCAGATGACACAACTGGCATAGGCTGAGTTATGAGCTTGAGAAGCAAGCTGCTGAGTCCTCTCAGAGACTACTTGTAGATGGGTTATGCATTGGATTCATGCCTTGTAAGCAGAAAGAATAATGAGATAGACAATTTCCTATCTAACCACGGTTTATCCAAAATAGACTGGAGAGAATAACCATGTCTAGTTGTGATGACAGACTAGAAATCCAAACATATATTCTGCACTGCTAACTGCAACTGATTAATTTTTCATCATGTGACAACGTCCAACAATGACAAATTTGCCATTCTAAGTCTGTGTATGGGGACATGAAGTTTCTTTTTCTGGCCCTGTTACCAATTTCAAGTGATAGTTAAGAAGTAAAAAATGTGGCAGGGTTGCATTTGCATAGAGTAATACAAGCATTGTAATATAAGCAGTCATGGAAATGTTGAAGAGTGATGACATATTCCCATGAAGTACAACATCCCAATTAAGCACATAGAAACGTGTTTTTCATTCAATTAAAAAAAAAATAAAGAAGATAGAGCAAAACTATGGGCAAGGTAAGTAAATAAATTTATGTACAATTTAGAGAAAGAAACATCTCATAAAGCTGTTTCCAATGAGAAAAATTCATTACCTGTAGAAAAGGTGAAAAATCAGTGCATTTTCATTTTAAACATTTCTCTGAGCAAATGCTTACAGACCCTTTCCATCAAACTGTGATTTTGTTTGTGAAATTAAATAAATTTCCATAAACAAATGTCATTACTTACGTTAGCATTCATAAGTAGATATTAATAATGGTTAATTAGAGCGATATTATATGTATATTTTACAAACAAGTTTGTGTATATACAAATACGGTTTTATTGTTGATACATAACTAGGGTTTATGAAAAATGTTTGTGTATATACAAATACGGTTTTACTGTTGATACATAACTAGGGTTTATGAAAAATCAACAAATCCCAATCTGGAGCTATACGTATAACCAGAAATGTTTTAAGTCTATGTTGAAACTTATTTAGGAAAAACATTAGTAAGATACTACATGTTTTAAAAGGTCAGTCAGCAACCAAAGTTAAATATGCCAACATAGACGTGCTTAGATGGACAACTTGTCTAAGATGTACAAGTGATTTAAGAAAATACATAATGAAGGGTAGTTGATGTAACCGGTTTTCAAATAAAAGTGAATTTTTGGTGGAAAAATCAATTGACTTTTAATCAATTTAATTATGAAGATAACAATTAAAGCTGAACATAAATAACATGGGTAGAGCTGCCCCTAGTTTGGGTACATAATGCTTTAGTACACCCTAGTGAGCTGTGAAAGTTTTCTTTTCTTAAGAAACAGCTAGGCCAAATTAAGAACTGATAAGCTTTATTTCATTGCTAACTGCTTCACCATTGTTTTATTGTAGTCAAAGTGAACAATATGAATCTGATCTAAGGCATTTGTGGTTGTGTTTGGCCTGAGTGGCTGACTTTGAGGACTGCCTATTACAGCTGGAGGTGACAACTGATGAGTAATATGAACAGCCTAAACTGTTATTTGGCTGCAGTAAAACTATGCTATTAATTAGTTTAAATTCTTCTTTTCAGTTATGGCAGGCATGCTATATGCAGATAGCGTACAGTCTGCCTCAAACACTGGCACTGTAACACAGTTATTCAGGCAGTAGCTTTACTATTTCAGTCCTGAGTTATTCGTTAAAAGGTCTGCCAATTACATTAAACCCAATGAAATTAGGTGGTAGCTTTTGTGACATTTTGTCTTATTGAACTTTTTAACGATATTTTATTACTGCTTGTTTTCACTGTCATATAGGGACTGCAATTCTTTTTTATTGTCCTGGTGCACGTAACTTTCCTCATTTTATTACTTTGATGATTCACATTACTTGTAATACATAGACATTTCCCACTGGTTTTTTTCAGATCCAGTCAGTGGATTAAAGCAAAAAATTGTGCTTTATTAAAGTAGATGATCCCTTTTTGGAACCCTAAAGGTATAATTAAAAAAAAAATACAAAAACAAACAACAAAACAATACCACGCATGTATAAAGTGCATTGTTCTTAATATATATCAGCCATGGTGGATGCTATTATAATACATATATCTTTTGTCATGTATTTTACCTGACTTTTTCACATGGGTAAAATAGAACTATCCATCTATTGATATAACATACAATGAAAGTGATGAGTAGCACAGGAGTAATGCAGAAATGGTTTTTGAAACCCCAGGAAGGGAGGTTGCCATGGAAACAGTTGGGTTGGTAATCTTTTTGTTGCTAAAATTTTATTTAGCTGCTGCTTAATCTTTATGTTATCTTAATAAATTTATCTTCCTCAAGTCATTCATGATTTTATTTTTCTTGAAACAAGATGCTACGGTAAGAATTTTTCAGATGCAAAGCAATGACTAATGGCATTTTCATCTATGCTGAAATACACAAAAATGAAAACTTCCATTTTACTCCTACACTCATCTAGCTGAAAGATTAAAAGAGAAAGGTGAGAAAAAGAGTTAGTCACTCTCTCTCTATAAAAGACTATCATGACATTCTAGACAATGTTTTACCTACAGTGAAGTAAAGGGAGAAGAAAATATGTATAAACAGTCCTCTCAAATATGAAATACTTTTGAATTTGAAATTATTGCAATATAAAATTATTTACTCTATATGAACATTACATATGAACTGAAAAGATCAACTAACAGAGCTCACCTATAAAATTAAAGTAAAACCGACACAACTTGAAATTGAAATAGTAAACCAAAGAAGTACCAGGATAATCAGCAAGGGAAGCCTCCAGTGACAAAGTAAAGAAAAACAAGAACACTTGCTAACTAGCCTGCCTGCAAGAAACAGAAGTTTAATTAATCTATATGAGCATACCTGTAACAAATAGAAATTTCAAAATATTAATTATCATCAAACAAAGGAAATGTTAAGTACAACTGGGAGAAGAATGGAAACCACAACAGTGGCACATCTTTACAAAGGAGCTTAAAGCAATGAATATAAAGAAAGCTTAAAAGCAAAGAAAGCCACAGGGTTTCAATGAGCAATGTAAAGTTTCAAAATGACAAAGAAAAAAAGAAAGACAAATATGAACAATCTGAAGACTGAGCCCCATAAAAGAAGGAGAACGTAGAATGAAGCCACAAGCCAGTAAAATATACAGACAATTAAGCCATAGGATTTGAAAGTATGCATGTTATTATTCAGAACAAGATCACATCTAACACTCACTGACACTATTCTTGTTTCCTGCTAAGAATGTTGATTCAATGAGAGCTACAACGTTTGGTGGAAACATTAACCTTAGCAAACCTTAGAGCACAACATAGGTTCAAATACTGCTCGTTAGGGTCTCCTAATCAGTGATCTGCTCTTCAGTTTTCTTGACACAATGTGTGAAGATTTGCATTCACTTTATATTTAGACAATACCATATTAACACCATATTAATTGCATATTAAATCAAATATCATATACTACTTGCATATATTTCACTGAAATATCCTCTGCCATTCCTTCTGCTGATGAAGATGGCATTATGTTGTTCTTTTATAACATTAAATTTGGAATACAAATTAAACAATACTGATCAGTGCTTCTGCTTCTGACGAAAGAGATCACATGAGGACAGCGAGTGATGGAGAAAGAGACATACTGTTAGTGGGTGTAATGTTTTCCTTAGTATCTTAGTTCTGGCTGGAGTTTGAAAAAGACAGGAGTTTCTTCCTGCAGAATTGATGGAAAACAGTTTTCCAGAAGATATTATTTCAAAATGCCAGATTTCCTGTTGTGTTAAAACTCAGATTTCAAATTCCCTGGATTTCCAGGCTTTTCCTGTGCCATTTTCCAGGAATATCTTTAGTCCTAGGTGAAAAACTGGCCTCTCAAAGTAGAGAGCAGAAAGTTTGCCTTGGGTCTTCCACCTCTTCTTACAGGCCTAATTGTTATTGCTCTTTCACTATATTTCAAAAATCTTAAACAGAATTCCTCATGTTAATTGCACTACTGGCTAACCTGGATTTAAATATTTTAGACCTTCCTTTCCACAAACTTTGTCCTTAGGCAAGGCATAATTGAGGAGTTCAAAATACTTAAGGATTGTGTTTTGTTTTGGTTTTTTTTTCCTTTTTATTAAATTTGCTGATTGCAAAGGTTTGTGCTTGTGGATGTGTGGTGGGTTCATCTTGTCAGATGCCCGGCCAGCCACTTTCCCTCTCTGCCCCTGTACTGGGATTGCTTGGCAAGGTTTTGGTAGAGCAGGGGTGCTGTAAAGGTGGCTTCTATGAGAAACTGATAGAAGCTTCTGCTGTATCCGATAGAGCCAGTGCCAGCCAGCTACAAGACAGATCCACTGCTGGCTAAAGCCAAGCTAACCAGCAACAGTACTAGCTCCTCTGGGACAAGATATTTAAGAAGTTTGCAGTCAGACCATAAGAGTTCCTTTCTGCTTCTCTTTCCCTCACCCTTTTTCTTACTCTGGCATGAGTTTTTCCCACGGTCTGTAGCCCTTCAGGACAAACCTGCTCCTGCATGGATCCTCTCCAGGGCTGCAGTACTTAAGGAAAAGACTGCTCTTGTGTGGTCTTCCTCTCTACAGGTCCTAGATCCTGTCAGGAGCCTGCTCTGGCCTGGGCTTTCCATGGGCTGGAGCTTCCTTCAGACCATGAGCACCTGCTCTGGCATGGGTTCCTCCAAAGGCGGAGTCTGGGTATCCACCCCACTACGCTCATCCATGAACTACATAAGGACAACCTGTCTCATGATGGTCTTCTCCATGGTGTTGCAGAGGAGTCTCTGCTCTGGCTCCTGGACAACTTCCTCCCCTTCATTCTTCTCTGATCTTGCTATCTGCAGGATTGTTTCTCACATATTATTTCCTTTCTTAAATGTGTTTTTCCTGAGGTGCCACCAACTTGACTGTGAGGTTGAAGCCGACGTAGCAATGCATTGGTTGGACCTGTCAGAATTCAGCTGTGCCCATCAAGAGGCAGCCCCAGATTCTCCTCAGAGGGATGGCTTTGCAGTCCTTTCTATGGACACTCAATACACTTTAGACAACCACATCCTCTAAACTATTGACTTATATATCTAAAACTCGACAAGTGAATTTGGTGTGTCTCAATTTTTTTTCTAGTTTTTTTACAGTGTGCATCTAACAATAAGTTCCAAAGTCATGACCCTTCTTTCACGAAGACTGGAAATTTGCCAGTGCACAAGAAAGTTTGGGTATTTTTTCTTTTTTTTTTGAAGAAAATCTGGGATAATTATGATTTTGTATTTTTGGACGAAGGTTAAAATATAATTTGACAAAAGGTGTACTGTATGGACTGCCAATGAAACAATATAGTACTTTGGTATTTATGTTACTATTTTCAGTACCAGAAGCGGTGTAATTGTTAGCATCGCTTTCTTGTCACTTTAGTAAACCTTGTTCGTTAGTCAGATTAATTAGCTTGTTTGCTTCAGATCCAACCAAATGTTTACATCACACAATACAGCGAAGAAACCAGTCTTTAATCCATCCTGTTCACATTCTCTTTGGGACAGTTATCCATGTCTAGATACAACTCTATGTATCTTGTAATCATATGAGCTTTTGCAAACATATGTATCTTAATAGTAAAAATTCCTACTGTTACATCCACTTTGCATTAAGAACCCACATAAGATAAAAGAAGGTACTAAACACTTTCATTTCAGATGATATGGGTTTACTATTTAGATAGCGTCTCTTAACTATTAAGCCATGCCAGGATCATTCATTAGCTTTCTTCACCCGCTGCTAATACAAAACTCTTCCGGAATCCTTCCAGATTTACTTTAGCTTAGCTTCAAGAGTTTTGAAGGGAAAACTAAAAAGAAATTCATCCTTTTCATTCTAAATTGTACATCAAGATAACTTATGCTCCCGTATCTTCAAATAAATGTCATAACAGTTATGGCATAATTTGAGGGAAAAAAATCCATTAACTCCTAACTATGATTTCCTTTTTGATTTATTAGTTGAAGCTAAAAAAATAGTGCTGCTCATTTTTGACATGGCAGAGCTGCTACTGATATGCTTCTTGCTCAGCAAATGTGTCTTAAGCTGTATCTAACAAAACAGAGTTACAATTACCTGTAAAATAATAATAATTGTAATAAAAACAAAAATAGATCTTCCACTGCATAAAAAGGGAAGTCTTTATGTTCATTATTTGTAGCATATTTGATAATAATGAAAGGTCTAATTTGGGAAGACATCACCATGTACCTAAAAATAAGAAGCACTGAGACACTGTTTCAGATAACAGCAGGCAAAAGAGTGAAGAGGAATGATAACAGCCACGTCATTCTGAATAAAAATGTATTCCAAAGAAAATCAGGCAATGAAAACCAAATCATTGGTGGCCTAAACATAAAGGCAGTTGCAGTTAGAAACGACTTTCATGTATAAGAACTTGATCATTAAGATATATCCAAATTCTCTGTGTTCCATTGCATTTCGTTAGTGAATAAATGTGATTTATCCAATGTCTTTATTATTTATTTATTGACTGTTTCTTACTTGCTAAAAGCCACAAAATATAGATACTCTGATAAGCAAAACCTTTCTTTTCATTTTACTTTTTTTCCCCCCCAGAAATCCAACATGACACTAGTTGTTCATTAAAGTGTGGAGGCATAAACCATCTATTTTCACTTAAGGTTTAGCTAGAGTTAGCTATCTTATCTTTTGAAGTGATGCCAAACTAGCAGTAAAAATATTCAGTAACATAGGGACTTTTGTTTTCTGGCCATTTGAAGACACAACCTATTTAATCATTGCAACATCTTTGTTAGATGGTTACATTTGTTTATCTACACTTTCACCTAGAGAATATGAACTGGGATATTAATTAACCTACTAAAGGGCACAAAAGGAATCTCTGTCACATTTAGATTAAAATTCTCTTCTTTTCAGCCCACTTTTAAGTATGCATATCACTATACAATTTCCCCCCCCCCTCTAATTCAACTTGCCATTATATTAATAATGTGGCTGCAAATTGTAATACTGAAAGTCTTAGTTCTTCTCAAAAATAACTCATCATTTCTACAGATAGCCTCTGGTTCACTGTGAGTGACTTGATCTTTTGACCAATGATGATAAAGAACCACTGGTATGCACAGCACTTTAGTAGAGTCACTAGAATGACACTTGAGTTACTAGTGTATATATTTCCATTACATAAACCTCATTGTTTCAGATGAATACCTGGCTTAACCTCAGTGGCACAACAGAGACACACAAGCCATATATGTGCACACACACCAAAAAGCAATAATGAAAATTATTTGGATAAGACCTGTCTACAGAATAACTAACTTAAAAAATTAGACAGTAATCACCTCCTAACATAATATCACAACAATTTTCTTTCCTATCACTAAACACATTCTGCTGTGTGAAACATCTTTTTCAGATATGTGGAAGAAAGCATAGGGTGCTTTTGTCTAAAATTCACTGTATGTAAGAGTGTTAATGAACACCAAAGGGTGTTAGCCATGGGATAGTAAAGCAGTGTCTGGAATGGGAGAATCTCATTCTCAAAAGAGGTAATGTTTGTATTAATATTTAGCTACAGCCTTTATTCATTGAAACAATTAAACACATGCCTATATTTGTCCCAATGAAGCAACTAACATGAAAACATCATCTTACCTTTGAAGACATAAATCAGTATTGTCTCTGGTTCCCAGCTAAACCAGGATAACACCCTAAAGGGTTCTCTTGATATTAAGTTATTAAAGTCATCTTAAAATCAATCAATTTCCTTGAGTGAGATCGTTAGAGACTTAGGCCTCAGCACTCTGAACAGGATTTACTGATAACTATCAGTTTCTCCTCTAAACACTGTAAGCCTTCTTAGACCATGACCACATAATATCAGTTTTTCAGATCTTATTTTTCCATGGTAACAACAAGGTTGTAAAGGCATGTGTCAAAATCAAAAAACTTTATAGAATGTATCAGTAATTTCTTATCCATATTTTAGAATGAACTTATGAGTTACTAAATCTGTCCCAATATCCTTTGGCCACGATAATTATAAAAAATGGAGAAAACCTGCTGATCCTGGTCAAAGGATTTCTAAGGTCAGGAATCTTTAACCTGCTCTTTTCTATGTTTTTTAATCAACATACTTTAACTTGCAAAATCACAAATTATACATAATTAGAAAAGCAAAATCTTCAACATTGTATTTCTTACTATCTTATTTTTGCTGAGTCTTTTTACATTGTGTGCTTAGTTCATATGTCACTTGGCCTAATCCATCTTGGATGTCACTGATATCCTATACCATATGTTCCAACCTCATACATTATCTTAGATACTTAAGGGTACTTCAGATGACACAAAGAGCACATGTTCCAATAACCAAATTGAGGTTATACATATTTCCGAGCAGTGTTCAGTTCTTTAGGTGTGAGTAATGTCACCAGTAGAACATGATTCCAAAGAGTGAGATTCTAGATATTTTTTCAGTTTAAACATGTTTTGCTGCCCAAAACTTTTTTTTTTTTAAATGTGTGTTTCAATGTTACCAGTACTTCTAAATCTAAGTATTTCTGTTATTCATTAAAGTTAGTCATTAGCTAATTGTTATGGACACATTCTGAAAAAAATCTGAATAACTACACCTGTACCTTTCACAGTACAAGTAAAATACTTTCACCACACAAGATTTTATAACACCCACTTAACAAACGTAGAACTCACACACTATGAGAAGCTAGGAATTGTATAGGAATATATAAATGCTTACCAAATGGACAATTGCATTTGAAGCCATTTATGTCCTCTTCACAGGTTCCTCCATTCCAACAGGGTCTGTCTGGGCATTCATTCATATGAACAGAACATGTTTCTCCTGAAATTTTATTTTTAAAAATAATTAAAAAAAAAGACTGATGTGTTCAAACCATAGAGAAATATTTGAAATGAGAAAGTACTATAAGATTGACACAGTCTGAATGCTGACCCAACTGGCTGAGGTGCACTTACTGAGTACACATAGATTCTGATAGACATCCTGTCTGTCATGATTTTTTTCTGCTTCATTGGTTTCAAGACAGTTCATTTTGACAGGCAATGTTGGAAGCATGACAATCAGAAAAATAGAAAGCTCTCCTACTGAGGGTATGCATAATCCCGGAGCTTTTTTCTATTATGTAAAATTACTATATTCAAGCAATTTTTGTTCAGTCGTGTCAATCATTTTTCTTTCATTTCACTCACAGTTTCCTTTGGAAAAGAATGGTAAAGTATCATTGCATGTGAAAATCAGGCCAACACTAATTTACAGAGTTACGTGTAACAATAGAGTTCAGGTTATGTTCTGCAGAAAGTTGTAAGTACTGTGATACCAGGTACTTCTCTTTCTTCACCTAATAGAAATGAGGAGGACAATCAAGTTGCTGAAGATGAGTGGAAATCAAATAATTAACAGCAAAGATACGAGTATAGTGAAATGTAGATTTGTTATCTACCGTAGGGGTTGCTTTGATTTGTAACTGGAAAAGCTATTTCCAGCCACAGGATTATAATGCCAAATCATATGTTCACTGCTTATCATGGATCAGTAGTGCACAAAGCATGCAGTGCTTTCTGTGAACCTCACATGAGAAGATAAACCCAAAATGAATGTTGAAATTCCCCTGAATTCTTTGCACCGAGGAAAATATTTGGTTTCTTATCTGCAGCATGCATACATTCCTTCTCCAACAATCTTATGAACCAAGACAGTCAGCTCTTAAATCCCAGATTTTGTGAATCTGCTAGATATAAAAGACCTTCATTGGAAAAGCCCATAATAGCACTGAGGTTCTGTTCCATGCATAAACTTATGCCAGAGTGGCTCCTATTAGGTTTTTTCCCTGTCTCTAAACATGCTCAGCATTTTCCAGAAGACTTCAAAAAATCTGGATGAAAAGTGGGAGACACAAGCAGAGACCAGGGAGAATTCGGCTAACTCAGTAAATTAAAAAGCTATCTGCTAGCAGTGACTGCTGCGTGCTGATTAGGGTATGCTGTGGCACAGATGTTCAGGAGTAGTCATAATATATTAGGTTTACATTTTATTTTATTTTATTTTATTTTATTTTGATTTGATTTAATTTGATTTTTTGTAAGTGCTTATAAGGTAACAAAACTATGTGCAACCATTCTGATCTGATACTAATATTTTGCTTTCATTGCATTTCTGGTTCAGATCCATTTCTTCAGGTAAGCACCCAGTTATGGAAGGTCTCTTTTAAGGAATATAAATAGAGATGCTTCTGCACTGGTTCTGTTCTTCTGCATAGACAGTGTTGACTAGTGCAGAGTTTCCTCTAGAAGTAAATTATCTGGTGACAGGCCATAGGTAAGCTGCAGCATGTATAAGAAAAAACTCCATGGAACAGATTCTTTAACCTCACTTGAGTCGTGTGCTTCCTAAAATAAGTGCTTAACATAACACAAATGCAATTCTATGGAAAATGGTGGGATGAGATCATCCTCATTCACTCATGGTATCAAAGATTTGTGAACATAGCTTCATTTTACTCTTGAAACTAACACAGTACAGGTATCCCCCTGAACTGGATAATACCATGATTTTAAGACATGGCTGTAGCAGGTATTACTACAATTTCTTTTTAACTGTTCTTATCCATCTCCTTTGATCTTCTTTTCATTTTGCGATGGGAAATTGAGTGTGGCAGTCAGCAGGAGAATGAGTCAATTACATGTAGGCTTCTAAATACAGGTCCACACCTTAAAACTGATCATTTAGTATGAAAGTCCCTAAACGTCAGTATCTAATGCATTATAGGATATCCTGCATTCTGCCTCAACAAAATAGTCCTTAGGGAGGAAATGGACAATAGCAGAGACAGTTAGAAGAGTTTTACAACAGTACTATACATTAACCATTCAGGTCGGCAGTCCTGGTGGGATGAGGAGCAAACCCGACGTTCCGAATGGAGCGGAGCTTCCGGAATCTCCGTGGCTTTTTTCCCCTTGGATTTATTCATCGCGTCCCTAAGAAATGAGAAGCGGGAAAG
>JAUNZM010002871.1:0-16043 GCA_033459285.1 Clamator glandarius
AGTGTGGCAGCCGCAGGCAGCTCGGTTTCCTCTCGAGTGGCCAGAGAGAGGTTTCTCACCCCTAATAAACAGCACAATTGTCACCAAGCTGCTGCAAACCACAGGGCTCAAGGAACAGTAGGGCCAGCTACCTCACAAGGAGATCACTATCAATATGAAACTCTTGCACCAGAAACACGCTACAGAAAGGAGGTACAGGGAAGGCGGTGGAGGTGAAAGTGAGAGTTAGGTGCAGCACAGGGATACCAGCCAAGGCATCACCCTGCCAGGATGGGCGCAGGACAGGGAAACCACTTTGAGTGCATTTCTATGATTCATAGCTTCTATTTCGAGGAGCGGGAGAGCTGGAGGTCAGGCTGCTGCCACAAAGCAGCGCTAGAAAGCCCAACAAGAGATTCCCAAATTAATGTAGGGAACCAATCTCAGGGGCTGGAATGACAGAAAAGCCAGGCAGAGCTGAGGCAAACAGTTACAATACTGCAGAGCTCCTCCAAGATTTCTGCTCCTAAATATACATTAGCAGCAACAGCTTGTCCTAGTGCCCTGACACCAGAAGGGCTTTTGTCCAGTCCTGCTTAAAACCACTGATTTTTTTTAATACAAAATAATTTTTAATTTTTTTTAAGATTTTAATAAAAAATCCAGCAGTAAAGGTTAGCTGTTCCACCTTCTTCAGGATTAACGATCTAGGCACTTGAGACTTGCAGCAAATTAAAGAATTAAAGTGGAGTGCAGCCCCACATCAGTGGGGCAGAAGGCAACCCTGCACCAGAGCGCGGGTGCCTGCATGGCCCCAGCTCCCTGCCTGTGGGAGCAGCCGGGGAGGAGCAGTGTCAGGGCCAAAGGGCATTTTTCTCCTATCACACTACTTCCAACCCCCATGCAGAGGTCTTGGCACAGCGAACAGCCAGGCAGCTCCTCCACCAGTACCTGCTTTAAACTACAAGACACTCAAACTCCACAGAGCACCTTGCCCTGGAGAGGACCCAGCACAGGACCATCATCCCGACGCTTCCAAGAAGCGAGACTCACACCGTTCACGCCGCCACCACAGGCTCAAAGCACAGAAAACCCTGAGCAGACACTCAGCCCTGAAACAGGCTGCAATAAAATAACACACCCCAGCCTGGAAATATTTGTGCCAACGGGGAGAGCAGGACCAAAACCACACCCCGTTACACTGCCCAGGCAGCAAGCACTGCAGCATCCCAGAGAGCATCCGCATGCAGGGCTGGCTTACCCCGCAGCGGGGTCATTCTGCCAGCGAGACAGCATCACAGGCTTCGTTTGTTTTCTATGCACACACACACTTATACAGATACACCAAACACACAACATATAGCAGGAAACCTGCTGTCGGAAACAAAGGTGGTGAAGCAACCACGCAAGTGCCAAATCCACCCCCAATGCCTTTCATCCCACGCCAGAAAGGACATTTGCTCATGGTTTCACCTCGAAAGTGGCCATGCTGAGACGGCTGCAGCTGCTCCATGACCTGGATGGGACTGCCTGCCTCGCTGCAGCCAACGCTCACACACCCCGACTTCAAAAGTGCCTTTCATCAAAAAGCCATTGACATGGCCCACAATGCCTGCGTCCCGCTTGCTCGCTGCTAAAGAGGTGGCAAGGAGCCATGGCGTTCATCTCCCGATGCTGTAAGCTTCCCAGTCCTCCAGCATGGCCAGAAATCTGGGGTTGGAATGGGAGATCACGCTTTGGTAAAATAATCATCACTTTACAGAGCAGAAAGCAGGAGTACTGGGATGGAAAAACTAACCTTAAAAGGCAAAGACTGGACAGAGCATCAAGGACCAACTCTCCACTCATCTGGGCAACGAGTCCAGAGCACTTACGGTTGCCGAGTCAGCACGGGTGGCTACGTTACAAAGCAGCAGCCCTCATGGAAAGAGCTGAAGCTGGGGCTTAAAGCATGCTGACAAGCAGAGAGGTGCACATCAGGCACCCAGAGACCCACTCACCATCCCCACCGCTGCATCACCAAAACCCTGGCAGGCTCACGTGGCCTCTGATGTTGTCCACACCATGCAACATCCCATGGTTACACGGGTCCCAGGCAGGTCTGCATCCCCAGAGTCAGGGAAAGCGTTATTTGCCTTGGAGAGAAGCTGCTCTCAAGCAGTGGGATGAGACGGCAAACTGCCCCAGGAGATTTGCAGCCTTGCACTTTGCAAAGGAGGCTGGAAGAGAGAAGCAATAGGATTGAAAACCCCCACACAACTGACCCCTAAAGGGGAAATGGCATCTAATGGGTCTTTACCTGCAATCTTGCCAAGTCACTTGCTGCTCTCAGCAATTGGAAACATCTGAGAAGGGACCGGCTCCATTTTCAAAAGAACAAGCTGCTGAGCTGCCAGTAATTAGCAAAAGGGAGAGAGGGGAGATTATCCGGGGGAGAGAAAAGCCCGCAGCCCACAGGAGAGTCAGCCTTACCATACAGCTGGTATATTTTTAGGTTCGTCTGCCTGGGAAAAGACTTGCAACAATGAGAAAAAGCTGGTGGTGGTACCGAGTTAAAGCGGTATGTATGTAATCATCTCCAACAAGGCTAAACTTTAACTCCTTCCTTCACCACACACAGTCATTAAAAACTATTTGGCTGGGGTCTCTCCCTAGCAATTCGGTTAAATGATTACAAACCTTATCCCTGGCTCTAAGCAAACCCTGATTAAATCAATGGCAAGCTCTGAAGCTGCCTCTCTACAGCCTCCATCACTATCAACCGCATCAGGAATATCTTTAAGCATCTTTGGTTTCCTCCCAGGCTCCCGCCATCCACCCAGGCAGGGGCCAAGGACTTGGTCCTGCCCTGCCACTGCAGCTCAGGTGGGCATAGCAGCTTCTGCTCCTGCCCTGCATGGATCTTCTGAGCAAGGAATTCAACCTCTTCTGTCCTGAGAAACATAACAAGGAGAAACAGCCATCTACTGCCTAAGGGCTTCAAGAAGAAGCTTGACCCTCAACAAAAAAAAAGGCCATAAAAGAACAAGTAGCAAGGAAATTAAACATTTCTCAAGAGCACAATTCTCCTTCTTCGGTTCTCCGCAAGAAGTCATGTCACGTCAGGAGGAACAGCTCTGGAGCCACTATGTGTTCTCACCATGGAGAGACTGCATGCTGCCCAGCATAGAGCCATTTCCAAGAAGGCTCACAAGCATTTCCAAAATGGAAACATGGGCTTCCCCAACCACAACTGCCCAAGGCAGAGAGGCACACGAGGACAGTCTCAGTAGGTCCCTACCATGATTGCTTGCCCCTGCCACAGAAACCAGTCATGGACTATAACCTTACAAATACTCCCCAACTCCATTCAGCTATGACAAAAGATAAAGCCAATGGCTTTCCTTTCCCTTACTCTCACAACTCATCTAGGTATCAGTTCCTATAGGGATCCTAAAAGGGCTTCCACCTTGGCTTTGGCCCATGCGGTCCAGACTCGGGTTCTCACATTCCATCAGTTCCCTGTGCAATTTAAATGTCAGCCAAAATCATCCCTGTTGGCAGAGGTCACCTTGGTCCAGATGGACCTGCAAAGACCCAGAAGTCACCCACAAAAGCCAGGTCACTCAAAAGCCAGCAAGAGAAGTCCAACAAGAGGTCCTCTGGCCATCAGCATCCTTCCCTCATCTGATTTTGTGCCATGTGGCGTAAGACATTGCTCATTACCCCCAATCCTGCTGTTCTGTGTCCTTCACCAGACTAGGGCAGCCAAGAAAACAAACCAATGACCCAACCACCCCCAGATCAATGCACATCTTCCTGCCCTGCTCTCTGGGCAGGGCTTTCCCCTCTGACACACACACAGACCTCAGCACCTCCTATCCACCTCCACAAGGTGAGCAATGTGCTTCCCCCACATCCCAGAGGGAATCTGGGGAGCTCCTACTTTGCACTGAAGCACTAGCACAGGAGAATTCCTGGTTGCTCGACCTCCTCTACTCCCAGCAAAGGGAGGTTGCTCCAGGACTGGTTTAATCCCAGCTGAGATGAAATTCCTCTGCTTCCTTCCGCTTGGCCCCGTGTTGGCACCGGCACTCATGCTGTCACATGTCAAACTGAGTACAACCACTGCCAGAGCTAGGTCCAATTAAAACAGACCACAAAACTTCTCCCAATGAGGTTTCCCCAGCTAAACTCCAAGCTGTGCCCAAGACCTCCTGCCCTTCCCCCTCTGCTGTCCCAGCCCTGCCACCCCAACTACCTCTACTGCAATCCACTCAGGTCCTGACTCAGCACAGCCCCAGGCTTTATTTGTCCAGGGTGGAGCTGATACAGGAGCAGCAAGACAACCAGCAAGCTAGTGGAGCCTTGCTCAGCAGCAGGACAAGCAGAGAGGTGAAGGGGAAGAACCCAAAACCCTTGCCACAGCGACATCAACACAGGGGAAACTTCTCCAAGAGACTAATGGGGCGTTCATGTGCAGCACAGGGGGCATGAGGCATCCGATAAATCAGGGGAGCGCTGTGTGCGCCATGGCCAGGGCTGTGCCTGCGCTCTGCTCTTCTGCTTGCAGCGCCGGCACAGCCCCCTCTCCAGCCACAGCAAGAGGGTCTCACACAACCAACCCAGGCAGAGCAAACTTTGAAGTGTGGTCACAGCACTGCCCGAGAGCAAGGCTGCTGCTCTCCCTGACGATCCCGACTACAGCCCCAACCCATGCTGGACACAGGCACGCTGCTACAGCTTGACGCTGCACACAAGGGGCCAAGATCCTACAGGCGTCAGCATAATGGATCTCCTTGTTCACCATGAAATCAAAGGGAGGTGGCTGCCTGCCTGCGCTGGAAGGGCTGTGCAAGCACCTCTGCCAAAAATCCACTTTCTGCTAATGAAGGTGGCTGGATAGCAGCTCCAGCAAGCACTGTCACCCCACAGAGGGCCACGGAGTCGTGAAACGCACAAGCAGCAAGCTAAAAGGCAGTCTGCTCGGAGTCCCGGCACAAGCTGACGCCAGTCTCTGGCACGAGTGCATCCCTCCTTCCCGCCTCTCAGCCATGCAAGCACGAGGCCGTGCGGAACAGGAGCTCTCCTGCGTGTGCCAAAGAGCCTGCGGGCACTGCCACCACGCTGATAATAAGGAATAGTAGCGGGTGTTGGTGGAAACCAGGGCTGCTGGCAGCATGACGGGCTCGGCGGCAGCTTTCCTTCCGAAGCAGCGCTGCCTTCCTGCCTTCCTCCTCCCCCATTTCTTCCCGATGACATCAGCCTGAAAAACAGGTTCTTGACTTCAGAAAGGCTCATCAGGCTGATTCTGGACCCGCCTGAGAAGGGGAGAGCCCCCCTTGACTCCAGGAAGGATGGAGCCATCCAGCAGCCGGACCTCGAGATAAGCAGCAGCGGGCAGGCAGGCGGCCGGGGTGGGGATCCTGCCGGCATGCCAGCGCTTCTAGGAATAAAACCCACCGAGGAGGAGACAGGGTGGACAGAGTGCGACACTGCGGAAGAAATTTTAAATGTTTTACAGCGGTCTCAGCAGCTGTAAACTTCAGCTTGGGCTCACATTCCAGCTCTGCCACTGCTCAGGTATGGGGCAGCTCAACCTACCCAGTGCAAAAGGCAAATCCCAAAGCTGGCTCCTGGTCCCCTCCCGCTCCCAGAGACCGACAGCAAGTCCTCAGGCTGGCCAAAACAGGACAAGATAGGACTTAACATCACCCAGCAAAAGCCTTCTAAGGTCCACAGGGCTGGACTTGGACGAGCGGAGAACACGATTCTGTGAAACATCCCGCCCACCAGCTCGGAGATTATTTTTAAACTTCTAAAATATTTTTGGGTTTTCCTCTTCCCCTGTTGAAACTAACAGTCTGCACAGGAAAAGCGAAGCTGCTGCCCGTACACAGAGCACAGACGCACGCACAAAGCATACAACTGATTGCCATTATAATTACCTGCGATGCTATCGGCAGCTCTGACGGGGTCAGCATTCGCAGACGGAAATGTGGTTTTCACATTGTGTCTCTCAAAACACGAGACCATCCTTCCTCCCACCCTCCACACAGGGTCAGCCACCAGCAGCACCCACTCCCACCAACACAATATTAATTGGGAAGGAACAGCTCCCAGACATGTGGCTACATCACAGAGGAAATTTCTTCCCCCAGCAAGCACCGATGGGAATCTGCTTCTCATCTCACCAGGGATTTACTTCTGCAAGAGCCTGAATATTCTGACACACAAACAGTTGCTTAACTAAGCACATAAAGCAAAGGGACTCGTAGATATTCTACAGTGAAACTAAGATTTCCGTGGATGGGATTAGCACCAGCAGCAGGGAATTGGGCCCCCGGACACAATCGGCGCTACCCCAGGGAGGGTCACGGGGCATCCCAGCCAGCTTTCTGGCAGTGGTGGGAAACCAGCCCTGCTCCTAACCCCTCTCACACCAGACCACAGCTCTGCTCCACCAAACTCCCAAGAAAACACGACTCTCTCAACATTTATCAGTTCAAAACACCTGTGTAATTAGTAAGATTTTTTTTTCTCTCCTCCAGTATAATTATATACATTTTAATGCAACTACCATCCCTGTATTTTGTACATTAAACAGTAGGCAACTGAAGGAAGAGCCTGGCTTTATTTTTCTTGGCTTTGCCTTTCTAAAAATAATAGTATGTTGCAAACCAGTTCTGGCAAAAGGGCTTATCTTCACCGGAGAAAGAGGGAAAGGAGATGGAAAATGGGAAAGGGGAAGAAGGGAGATCCCAAGGGGAAAGCAAGGATTGCAGTGCCCCTCCACGCTGCCCTCACCCTCTGTCTCCTACACATACCTACAGCTGGAAACCACACCTACGTCTGGAAACTGTTCTTGATACCAAGGACAGGACCTGAAAACAGCCTCAGACTCAGTCCTCCACTGCCAATGAAAAGAAAACCAGATCAAGCAAATGGTCATTGGTTACTCAATCCTCAAAGCCGGGGTCATTAGCTGGATTAAAGTTCCTGAGCTCTGGCCGGCAGCACAGATAGCAATGTGCAGCTCAACTGCCCAAATTGGATTACTACCACTCCTGGGTCTCCACGCCAAGTTGGCCAATGGATTGTGGGATGTTTGAGATGGGGAGCGGGGTGTCGAGCCTCAGGGCTGATCCGCAACTGTTGAGGAGTAAAAGGAGAGACTGGAAGGAGACGGTCTCTACACAGTCGGTCGCCCAGAGCCCTGCAGACCATCCCCCACATCCTTGTCGCCTCTCACCCCAGGCACTTTCTCCAGCAAATGCCCTCACAAGCTCAGCTCAAGAAACAAAGAGGATATTGCACTGTGGCTCACACCGGGCCCTGAATCGACCCCAGCGGTAACAAATCCCCTCTGTGGTTCAGGCAGCTCACAAGAGTCTTAGACCTTAGGCACAGGCACACACTAGCCCACAGAGCAGAGGTGGAATCCACCCCATCACAGCAAGGCACCCTGCATACAAGGAGACTTCAGAGCAAAAGCATTTGTGGAGCCTGAGCCCAACGGTCTGGATGCGGAGTTTTTCTCCAGACTCAAACATCTCAATGCACCAGCAATAAGGAGGAGGTTTGCTAAGCCTTGGCTGAAGAAAAAATAAACTTTTACATATTTTTAATTCAGACTTTTAAGTGGTGCCTTCCACCTAGAACAAGAGCTGGAGGCTGCCATATACACTGATGCTCAGAGAAGCAATGCAAATAAGGACACCGCCTTGTGCCCAACCACACTCCAACAAGCTGGTAGAAAGATGTGCATTTTGGCTACACAACAAGCTGAGCACAGGGCAGAGAAGCCACGTCTGCCCATGCCTGGCATGGAAACCATCAAGATTTATTTATTGGCTTTTCTCCTGATTATACACAAGACATTTGCTCAAAATTGGCTCCCAAGCATTGGTCACGTTGGGGTAGTGCATCTATGGGTAGGACTAAGAGGGGCATGGCTGAGGCTGTAGGTCAAAGACTTTATCAAAGCACACATGTCGTCACCACATATCACCTAAAAGTAGTGGGATGCTCCCCGCAGAACCGTCCAGAACGTGCCACAGGCTACAGCCAGAGAAGGCGGTGGTTGTCTCCAGCCCATAGCCAAGCCAGTCACCTCAGCGCTGGATAGTAGCAAACGCTCACTCCTCCTCATTCTGCACTGAGCCACAGTGCTCAGCATCTTGCTAGAAAAACAGGTTCCAGCCCAAACCCAGGAGACATAAGGGATCATGGACCATATTAAATCAAGTCCCCATCACTCGTGATTCCCAGATCTTCCTCCACATGCCTGGCACACTACCAAGCAGCGCACCGGGCAAACACTGGCCAAGAGCCCTCTACCCACTGGTTTCTCCCATGCAGCACAAAAGTATTTAATAACACAATTTGGAGGAGGCATCAACAGATCGCAAAGAGCAAGAACCCAAGGTCTCCGCACAGGAGGAGAAAAGGTGCATCCCGGCAGCCCAGGTCAATGCAGAAGCTGAGCTTGCAGGCAGAGAGGATGACACACAGGCATCGGGGTGACCCATGCCCACCTCCTTATTGCAACACAGAGGGACGGCAGCACTCCAGCTGCCCTGCCTCTTCCAAGGTCCACCTTCCTTCCATTGTGCCAGTAGTGCCAAAAAACATGACTGACTTCTCCCTGCAGACACAAACCACAGGACCAAGGTCTCCTTCATGGAGAAACAGTCACAACAAAGCCCCTGGGACTCGGCAGAAGTTGGAGGCTCTAGGCAAGGCTCCCTTCGGTTTGCAGGGAGCCAGCGATGCCAGCACAGCAGCACTGGGCTCTCCTGCTCCAAAATATCCAGCTCGGGGCCGAGTCCGGCTCTCGACAGTGGTTAGCACTACAGCCAGGAGCAAGGCAAGCGGCAACGAAGGCCCTGACCCACACTCAGCCTAGAGAATAAACGCATACAAGTTTCCTTCATTAAGTCGGATCCCAGGGCCAGATCCTTCCCTTTGTTCAACGGATGCCGAACGCAGCGAACCCACCGAAATAAATTGCCTCGTGTGACATTTACACCCGCAGAGCAGGGCAGGGGCCGTCCCCGGCTGCTGAGGATGGAGGAGGGGAGGCAGCCCTGCCAGCACGCAGCAGAGCTGCTTTTATTACCCTCTTCCATTTCGGCTGCGCAAAGCGCTGGCGAAACAGCACTCGCCTGGAGCCGCCGGCATGGCCCTCAGCTCTATCTCCGCTGGAGTTCGGAGGAGTTTGTTTATCTCTCGCAGGGCCCTCTGCCTCGCACAGGAAAATGGCTTTGTGTTACAAAGAGGCACAAGGGCTCTTCTCCATAGCTCCGTGCACAGCCCGCGCGTGCACAAAGGCGGATGCCTCCGCTCTGCTCCAAATCCGATGCATCTATTATAGAAAAATTAAGCCAAGAAAGGGAAACTCTCGCCAGTGCCGCTAGCACCGTGCTAACAAAAGCAACGCTACCAAAGCTTTAATCTTCAGGGTACCAGCGGCACGAGAGAAATCCCAGTTGCCCAAAGAAGCAGGAGCCAGTCAGCCCCCGGCGCTGCCACCCCGCAGCCCCTCGGGAAGCAGCGCATCCAGGCTCACCGCTCTCGGAGGAGCAGCCAAGGCAGCCAAAGCCACAGGCGGATGGGGAGCACCAGATCACACACACTACCGGGTATTTTGAATCCAAACTTCCTTACCAGCCTTCCTTACGGTCCTCGTGCCGCTGCACCACTGCCGGAGCTGGCATCCACCGGCACCAGCAGACCATGCCGTGGCAAATGGGCAGAAGAAAAAACCTTCCCCCCTTGAACTCACCTAGGAAATTACCCGTCCATCCTCCCAAAGGCTTCTACCCCACTGATTTTCCTTGGCTTTTCCACCTTTCCACCCTGTTTGGTCACCAGCGTCTTGAGAGAGAGACATCGAGTCACTCATTTTACCCACTGAGTATATACAAAAGACCCTGAGATTGTTCAGGAAGCAATTAGCCGCTGTTCAGAGGAAAATGGTGTTTTCAAATGGATAACCTTTGATGTAGTCAATAGCCTCAGCTCCTCTTTTCTTTTTTTCTTTTTTTTTTTCTTGCAGCCGCACACAAAAGAAAAAAAAAAAAAAAGGAAGAAAGAAAGAAATCCAGCAAAGGGCTAGTAATTCCCCTCGAAACAGCCCTCGTTCAGCTAAAAGGGATTTTCTCACAAGCCAGACGAAACGCAGTTTCAGAAAGGCAGCTCATCTACCCAACTTTTCTCCCCTCCGTGTCCAAGAGCACCGGAGAAGGATCACGAACATTCATCCTCCCAGTTAGCAGGTTCTGCTTTTGTTTTGTCCTCCCCAAAGCAGGAGGAAAGGGGGAGCTAACAAGAGAGGTTAATGCCTGTCTCTTCTCTCCCATCCATCTCCTCTTTAACCAGCGACCTTCATGTTAAGCCCTATTCACACACCAGCCCCCCTCTCCCGGCTTCCCCCACCCCAGCACTCAGCCAGGAGCAGAGGCAAGAATCTTCCTTCCCCGCAAGGAGGGCGAGGGAGAAGAAGGGATTTCAGGATTTATTTCAGCATGCCACAGAGATTTTGCAAATCCCTCCCTGCTCGCACGCCGGAGCTGCCATGTGTGTTTGCAGGGCAGAAATAGGAAAGGCAGAAGAGCAAGGGACACAAAACGTGCAGCCGCCCAGCTTTATTTGCCACCTTCCACATTAATATTGAAGGCGGCAGGCGCGCACCGGCACGCAGCCCCACACGCAGGTATCGCAGCCTCCCGTGCCTCGCTCAGAGAGGTGCCCAGGCGCTGCGAAACTACAACACAACCACAATAATAACGATTATAAGGCGGGTGACAGCAGCTCAGAGGCAAACCTGGACCCTCTCCGCCAGCAGCCCCACGGCATCTCTCTGTTGGCTGCTGAGGAAAAAGAAGCACGGGGCGGGGGGAACAGCAGCTCTGCGGGTTTAGGGGTGAGCCCAGCCCGCATGCCACACACCGCACCCCGGTGGGATGCGGGGATGCAGAAGTGGGGATACAGGGATGTGAAGCAGAGGGGACGCGCGGCGGGACGCGCGGCAGCAAGCGCGGATGTGGGGCAGCACAACGTAGGGACAGCAGCAAGGACGTGAGCGTGGATGCGGGGCAGCAGCAAGGGACGCGGGGATGGCAACGAGGATGAGAGCGTGGATGCGGGGCAGGGCGACGGATGCGGGAAGAGGAAGGAGGATGCAGGGATGCAGGGCAGCACGATGGATGCAGGGCAGCACGATGGATGCAGCGATGGCAGCGCGGCAGGGAGGCTGGATATGGGGCAAGGAGCACAAATGTAGGGCAGCACAACAGATTTGGGGCAACGCGGTGGATGCGGGGCTGGAAGCGAAGACGCAGTGAGATGCGGGGCAGCACGGACACCGGGCAGCGCAATGGATGCGGGGCTGGCAGGGAAGATGCGGGGCAGCACGGGGAATGCGGGGCAGCGCGGATACCGGGCAGCACAATGGATGCGGGGCTGGCAGGGAGAATGCGGGGCTGGCAGCGAGGATGCAGCCAGCACAATGGATGCGGGGCTGGCAGGGAGAATGCGGGGCTGGCAGCGAGGATGCAGCCAGCACAATAGATGCGGGGCCGGCAGGGAAGATGCGGGGCAGCACGGGGAACGCGGGGCTGGCAGCGAGGATGCAGCCAGCACAATAGACGCGGGGCCGGCAGGGAGGATGCAGCGAGGCTGGATGCGGGGCAGTACGATGGATGCAGCGAGCACAGATACGGGGCAGCGCGATGCAGGGATCGCAGCGAGGGTGCGGGGCAGCGCGGACACAGGGATGACAAGGAGAATACGAACAAGGCTGCCGGGAGGCGCGATGTAGGGACGGCAGCGCGGACGCGGGGACCAGGACAAGGCTGCGCCCCGGAGCCGGGCGGGCAGCGGGTGCCCCGCGATGCGGCGCGGGGGGGAAGCGAACCCCGCCGGGAGCCGATGCGGGAGAATAAAGCGAAAGGCTGAGTCCCAGCGGGTTTTTGTCCCCCGGCGGGCGCAATGCGGGCTGGCTCCGGGCGGCAGCAGCGCGGCGCCTGCCCAGCCCAGCCCCTCCGCACCCCTGCCCGGGCCAGCCCCGCGCCGCCGCCTATTTTATTTGTTCGGGTTTTTTTTTTTTTTTTTTTTGGAGGGGAATAAATCCGAATCCTCGCGTTTTCAACGAACCGGCCCCGCCGCACGCGCGCAGCCCGCGGAGGAAAGTTGGCAAGCGGGTTACTCACGGCTCGGGTCCCCGCTCGCCTCCGCCGCGCCTGCCATGACTGCATTCCACACCGAGCCGCCTGCGGGGCCCCCGCTGCCGCCTCCTCCGCGCCCGCCTTCCCCCGCCCGGGGCTCCTCCGCGCCCGCCTCGCTCGCGGCGCCGCCGCCGCTGCCCCGCATGAATGGGACGACGGCGCGGGGCCCCGAGCCAGCGCCGCCCGCCCGCCCCGCGCGCGCGCCCCCGCCGCCTGCCCGCCCCGCGCGCGCACGCGCACGCCGCCGCCGGCACCGCCGGGGAGGGGAGGGGGCGCGGGGGAGGGGAACGGGGCGCCCGCGAGCGCCGCCTGCAGGGGGCGCCCGAGGGCGGGGGAATGACACTGGGCGGGGACGGCCCCGCCCCATATAGGCTCCGCCCGTTCTACGCCACGCCCACCGCGCGTCCTTAAAAGGGCGATGCCCCGCTCGCGGGGCGGGGGGGGCCTAAAAGCGGCCGCGTTGGAGTGGGGACCGCGCATTCCACGCGAGTGCGAATCGGGGGGAACCGCAGGGGCCGGGACCCACCCGAGGGAGGAGGAGGAGGATCAGCATTGAGGGTCCTCCTGGGCCTCACCTCTGCCAGCCGTGGTAGCGCTTCACTCCGCAAGGTTGTCCTTTCCGCTGGCAGCATGTCCGCTCTGCCTAAAAATAAAAATACAAAGGCCAAAAAAGACAATAAAAAAGCATAAAAAAGATTAAATGGGGGGCTGAGGTGATTGGTTGTCTTTTTTATTTATTGCCAGTCACTTTGGTAATCTTTGTTCTTGCTTCTCCCTCTTCCCCACAGCTCCCTGCCTCCTGGGTCCTGTTGGTTTATGTAGGACCTAGAGAAACACAGCATTGTCTCCTCTCTCAGCTGGGAATGGACATTTGTAAAGACCAACAGCAGTAAATACAGCATTTATAATGGAGATCTCCACTGGTTTCACGAGGAACCTTTGGGACGGAGGGGGCGAGGAGTAGCTCTATCCAGACCTGCCCACTAGGAAAAAGAGAGATGCTTAGGGTTTGCCAGGACCCACTGTGACCTGTCCATGGGTGAAGAACGCAGGGTGGCTTGTCACCCATGCTCACATGAGTGCCACCAGGCAGCACTTTACCCCCACCAACCCTCAACGCTGAGACACGCTTTGCCCTGTAGGCAGAGGTGTGGTTGAAGTTTGGGAGTTGCCCCAAGGGTGATGGAAGGAAGGTGCCTGCCCAGACCTCCTCCACCAGTATCCCACGCAGACGCATGTGCTCCCATGCGGGACAAGCTAGGAAGGAGGACACGGCTCGTGGCCCTGGCGGACAGGAGGAACTGGCTCCCAAAGCTGTGGAGAGTGGGAAGCTGCCATCCAGCAGGAGCAGCGCCAAGGCCGCTGCTGGTCCTTCCAGAGAGGACATGGAAGTTCAGCAGGCTCCTGGTGAACCTCAAGTGCTGGAAGGGAGAGGAAAGGGGGCCCTCAGAGGCTCCAGCAAGGGTGGGAACGAGGATGGAGAGGATTTGGCTGAGTACAGCAGCAGAGGTGCTCTTCCCTTAGCACCTTCAGTACCTCAAGTCTTGCTCACACCCTGTTCAAAGCCCACCTGAGAGCAAAGGTGACCTCCCTCCAACTCGGAAACCGAGTTCCCTTCCAACACAAAAGCAGGGTTTTCTCCTCATTTATCCGCCACTCTGCCCCTGCCAGCATCCTGGAGTGGGGGGGAAACCAGCACATTCTCCTGTGATGTGGCGTCAGTGCCTGTCATTCTCCCACCTCCTGTTTGTGCACAGACACACATGGGGCCCAGACTTAAAAGCTTTCCAGACAGAGGATAAAAGAAGAAATCGGTGAGCTCTGCCGGCAGGGAAGAGGCTGGGGTTTGGATCGCTTCCCCCAGAATGAAAGAAACACTTTTTTCTTTTTTTTTCCCCTTCCTCCGAGACACTAAATTTAGTGAATTCCTTTCACATTAAAAACTTGTCAGGTATTCACCTCCAAAGAGGCTGCTGCCTGCGTCTCTCAGGGGAGTTACTGAGACAGTGAAACCTCGTGAATGTATAAAGAAGAAGGGCGAGATATTCAGGCAATCTCCCACCACCACTTTTATATCCTCGCTCTTCCAGAACCGGTGCATGGACACCTTGGTTCCATGGATGCCGTGGCCTGGTGTGGGTGGAAGAGAGAGACGAATTCTTCCTACCCAGGGCAGGACCATGTGGCACAGCAGCACTGACCTCTGGGGCCACTGTTGCCATTCCCACGTCCCAGTGGTCAGCACTGGTGCAAAGGGAACTGGAGCAATTTATTTTTGCTAAAAGATGGATTGAATCATAGAATCACCAGGTAGGAAAAGACCCACCGGATCATCGAGTCCAAAAACACCTTGGGAAACCAAGGCGGTGGAGCTAAGAAAAGAGCAGGCATCCCACCTGTGGGAGCACCTCCAGCCACCCAGGAGGGTCAAACTGTGAGAAGAGTTGGTTAAAAAGGACAGTAAGGAAACACAAGCATCCCCTGTGCCAGGAGCGCAGCACAGGGTCAGGGAGAGAGCTAGCAGGGGTTGTGTCTTGGGTTTGTACCAGGTGGAAAGCAGCCCCAGCGAGCAACCCACAAAGCTCAGGCTCATCCAGCACCGTGCCCGGCAGGCACTGGGACACGCTTGTCACTCATGTGGCTTCCCCCTCCAAGTCTGGGCACCTCACCCCCACAGAGAGACCCTCGTTATCTCAGAAAGCCTGGCCTTTTATCCTGCCTCCCATGGGGCTTTAATTGCTCTCTTTCTCTCCCCAACCTCCTCATGCATCCTCACCCCCCTTTCCCCAACAAACCCTGCGGACTGACAGCTTCACTGTGCCCCGAGGACAGCCGGCTTGAGTGGCACCTCAAAGGCACTCGAAGCCTCTGTGCTCGGCAGGGTGCTGGGATGAAGGGCTGGAAGCAAGAAGATGGCTCCGGTGGCAGCTGGACCCAAAGCCCAGCAGTGAGGAGTTCGCTCAGTTCCTTCTCATTATGCTAAAAAGCTGACTCGGCACTTTGTACCCATAACATTGACCAAAATTACATCGAGAGACAATCTGTCCTTGATGCGTCTGGTACGTTACCGAAGAGACCGAGGGGCATTTTCTTCTCTAAAAGAGCCTGACAACCTCTTTAAAAAAAAAAAAAAAAAGAAACTAATGGGGAAGGGATTAGGTTGCTGGAGAGAGACCAAGGAGATGGGGAGGCTCTTCTCACTGGGTTAACCCAGTCTGAATGGTGAAGGGCTAAAAAAGAAGTCAGCTACATTAATGATTTTTCAACTGTGTGCATTTTATTACTGCTAAAACTTTCTACTAAAAGCTAGACTCCTGCACAGTGCAACCAGGTCCTCAAGCACCTGCCACCTCCCTTGATTATCGCCCATGGACCATCACAAAATGAAACCCCTAGAACCTGCAACCAGAGTTTAAACTCCAGTGCTGAACAGCGACATGTAGGGATGAGATGAATCCATCAGCTTCAGCCCAGAGACTTTTTGGGCTGTGAAATCTGGCTGGCCCAGAGAGGAGCTCACAACACAAATGTGGGCTGTGAGGACCTTCACAGAAACTCTACAGCTCAGCTCTGTCCAGCCACTCCCAGGGGATCCTCCAAAAGGACAGGAGATCCAGGAAAGGATCAACTCTGCCCAGATGTCAGCAAAGATTGGGTTATTTTTCCCTCCTCCTGTCCTCACAGACGTCTTTGCAAATAAAGACCCAGGAGCAGAAAGGCTGGGCAGACCAGCTGGGGAGGCAGCACTGGGTCCAACCAGAGGGTTTGTCAAAGTTTTCCAGGAGGCATCAGCAGCTCTTTAAGCTTCTCGACAGCCAGAATAACAGACTGCATCTGCAGAGCTCTGGGGATCCA
>JAUNZM010002872.1:0-56892 GCA_033459285.1 Clamator glandarius
TCTAGAAAGGTCTGAGTGCTTTTAGAAGGGTCATGGGGGTCTCTAGAAGGGTCTGGGGGCTTTTAGAATGATCCGGGGAGGGTCTAGAAGGTTCTGGGGGCTTTTAGAAGGGTCCTGGGGGGCTCTAGAGGGGTCTGGGGGCTTTTAGAAGGGTCCCGGGGTTCTCTAGAAGGGTCTGGGGGCATTTAGAAGTATCCTGGGGGCCTCTAGAAGGGTCTGGGATCTATTAGAGTGGTCCGGAGGGGCTCTAGAAGGGTCTGGGGGTTTTTAGAAGGCTCCTGGGAGGCTCTAGAATGGTCTGGGGGCTTTTAGAATGTTCCTGGTGTTCTCTAGAAGGGTCTGGGGACTTATAGAAGGGTCCTGGGGGCCTCTAGAATGGTCTGGGGGCTTTTAGAATGTTCCTGGTGTTCTCTAGAAGGGTCTGGGGACTTATAGAAGGGTCCTGGGGGCCTCTAGAAGGGTCTGAGAACTATTAGAGTGGTTCGGGGGGGCTCTAGAAGGGTCTGGAGGCTTTTAGAAGGGTCTTGGGGGGCTCTAGAAGGGTCTGGGGGCTTTTAGAATAATCCGGGGAGGGTCTAGAAAGGTCTGGGTTCTTTTAGAATAGTCTTGGGAGGTTTTAGAAGGGTCTGGGGTCTTTTAGAATGATCCGGGGAGGGTCTAGAAACGTCGGGGGGCTATTAGAAGGGTCCTGGGAGGCTCTACAAGGGTCTGGGGGCTTTTAGAATGATCCGGGGAGGGTCTAGAAGGGTCTGGGGGCCTTTAGAAGGGTCCTGGGGGGCTCTAGAATGGTCTGGGGGCTTTTAGAATGATCCTGGGGGGCTCTAGAAGGGTCTGGGGGCTTTTAGAATGATCCTGGGGGGGTTCTAGAAGGGTCTGGGGTCTTTTCGAAGGATCCGGGGAGGGTCTAGAAGGGTCTGGGGTCTTTTAGAAGGGTCCTAGGGGCCTCTAGAAGGGTCTGGGGGCTTTTAGATGGGTCCTAGGGGGCTCTAGAAGGGTCTGGGGGCTTTTAGAATGATCCTGGGGGGCTCTTGAAGGGTCTGGGGGCTTTTAGAATGATCCGGAGAGGGTCTAGAAAGGTCTGGGGGCCTTTAGAATGGTATTGGGGTGCTCTAGAAGTGTCTGGGTGCTTTTAGAAGGGTCCTGGGAGGCTCTAGAAGGGTCTGGGGGCTTTTAGAAGAGTCCTGGGTGGCTCTAAAGGGTTCTGGGGGGGTTTAGAAGGGTCCTAGGGGCCTCTAGAAGGGTCTGGGGCTTTTAGAAGGGTCCTGGGATGCTCTAGAAGGGTCTGGGTGCTTTTATAAGGGTCCTCGGATGCACTAGAAGGATCTGGGTGCTTTTAGAATGGTTCTGGGTGGATCTAGAATGTTCTGAGGTCTTTCAGAAGGGTCCTGGGGTGCTCTAGAAGGGTCTGGGTGCTTTTAGAAGGGTCCTGGGGTGCTCTAGAATGGTCGGGGGGCTTTTAGAAGGGTCCTGGATGGCTCTAGAAGGGTCTGGGGGCTTTTAGAAGGGTTCTGGGTGCCTCTTGAAGGGTCTGGGGGCATTTAGAAGGGTCCTGGGGGGCTCTAGAAGGGTCTAGGGGATTTTAGAAGGGTACTGGGGGCTCTAGAAGGGTCTGGGTGCTTTTAGAATGATCCTGGGGGGCTCTAGAAGGGTCTGGGGTCTTTTCGAAGGATCCGATGAGGGTCTAGAAGGGTCTGGGTGCTTTTAGAAGTGTCCTAGGGGACTCTAGAAGGGTCTGGGGGCTTTTAGATGGGTCCTAGGGGGCTCTAGAAGGGTCTGGGGGCTTTTGGAATGATCCTGGGGGGCTCTAGAAGGGTCTGGGGGCTTTTAGAATGATCCTGGGGGTCTCTAGAAGGGTCTGGGGGCTCTTAGAATGATCCGGGGACCGTCTAGAAAGGTCTGGGTGCTTTTTGAAGGATCCTAGGTGGCTCTAGAAGGGTCTGGGGGCTTTTAGAAGGATCCGGGGAGGGTCTAGAAGGGTCTGGGGGCTTTTAGAAGGGTCCTGGGGTTCTCTAGAAGGGTCTGGTTGCTTTTAGAAGGGTACTGGGAGGCTCTAGAAGGGTCGGGGTGCTTTTATAAGGGTCCGGGGAGCCTCTAGAAGGGTCTGGGTGCTTTTAGAAAGGTCCTGGGGGGCTCTAGAAGGGTCTAGAGGCTTTTAGACGGGTCCTGGGGGCCTCTAGAAGGGTCTGGGTGCTTTTAGAAGGGTCCTGGGTGGCTCTAGAAGGGTCTGGGGGCTTGTAGAAGGGTCCTGGGGGGCTCTAGAAGGGTCTGGGGGCTTTTAGAAGGGTCCTGGGGGCATCTAGAAAGCTCTGGGAGCTTTTAGAAGGGTTCTGGGGGGCTCTAGAAGGGTCTGGGGTCTTGTAGAAGGGTCCTGGGTGCGGCTAGAAGGGTCTGGGTGCTTTTAGAAGGGTCCTGGGGGGCTCAAGAAGGGTCTGGGGGCTTTTAGAAGGGTCCTGGGGTGCTCTAGAAGGGTCTGGGGGCTTTTAGAAGGGTCCTGGGTGGCTCTAGAAGGGTCTGGGGGCTTTTAGAAGGGTCCTAGAGGTCTCTAGAAGGGTATGGGGGCTTTTAGAAGGGTCCTGGGTGGCTCTAGAAGGTTCTGGGGGCTTTTAGAAGGGTCCTTGGGGTCTCTAGAAGGGTCTGGGAGCTTTTAAAAGGGTCCTGGGAGGCTCTAGAAGGGTCTGGGGGCTTTTAGATCTGTCCTGCGATGCTCTAGAAGGGTCTGGGGGCTTTTAGAACTGTCCTGGGATGCTCTAGAAGGTTCTGAGGGCTTTCAGAAGGGTTCAGGGGTCTTCAAGAAGGGTCTGGAGGCTTTTAGAAGGGTCCGGGGGGGCTCTAGAAGGGTCTGGGGGCTTTTAGAAGGGTCCTGGAGTGCTCTAGAAGGGTCTGGGTGCTTTTAGAATGCTCCTGGGGATCTCTAGAAGTGTCTGGGGTCTTTTAGAAAGATCCGGGGAGTGTCTAGATGTGTCTGCGGCCTTTCAGAAGGGTCCTGGGGGGCTCTAGAAGGATCTGGGGGCTTTTAGAAGGGTCCTGGCGGCGTCTAGAAGGGTCTGGGGGCTTTTAGAATGGTCCTGGGATGCTCTAGAAGGGTCTGGGTGCTTTTAGAAGGGTCCTGGGGCCCTCTAGAAGGGTCTGAGTGCTTTTAGAAGGGTCTTGGGGGGCTCTAGAAGGGTCTGGGGGCTTTTAGAATAATCCGGGGAGGGTCTAGAAGGGTCTGGGTTCTTTTAGAATAGTCTTGGGAGGTTTTAGAAGGGTCTGGGGTCTTTTAGAATGATCAGGGGAGGGTCTAGAAGGGTCTGGGCGCTTTTAGACGGGTCCTGGGGGGCTCTTCAAGGGTCTGGAGGCTTTTAGAGGGGTTCTGGGGGGCCCTAGAAAGGTCTGGGTTCATTTAGAAGGATCCGGGGAGGGTCTAGAAACGTCGGGGGGCTATTAGAAGGGTCCTGGGAGGCTCTAGAATAATCTGGGGGCTTTTAGAATGATCCGGGGAGGGTCTAGAAGGGTCTGGGGGCCTTTAGAAGGGTCCTGGGGGGCTCTAGAATGGTCTGGGGGCTTTTAGAAGGTTCCTGGGGGCCTCTAGAAGGGTCTGGGGGCTTTTAGAATGATCCTGGGTGGCTCTAGAAGGGTCTGGGGTCTTTTCGAAGGATCCGGGGAGGGTCTAGAAGGGTCTGGGGTCTTTTAGAAGGGTCCTAGGGGCCTCTAGAAGGGTCTGGGGGCTTTTAGATGGGTCCTAGGGAGCTCTAGAAGGGTCTGGGGGCTTTTAGAGGGGTCCTGCGAGGTTCTAGAAGGGTCTGGGGGCTTTTAGAATCATCCGGGGAGGGTCTAGAAGGGTCTGGGGGCATTTAGAAGGGTCCTGGGGGTCTCTAGAAGGGTCTGAGGGCTTTTAGAATGATCCGGGGAGGGTCTATTAGAGTGTGGGGGCCTTTAGAATGGTCCTGGGGCTCTCTAGAAGAGTCTGGGTGCTTTTAGAAGGGTCCTGGGAGGCTCTAGAAGGGTTTGGGGGCTTTTAGAATGGTCCTGGGTGGCTCTAGAAGGTTCTGGTTGCTTTTCGAAGGGTCCTGGCTTATCTAGAAGTGTCTGGGGGCATTTAGAAGGGTCCTGGGTGTCTCTAGAAGGGTCTGGGTGCTTTTAGAATGGTCCTGGGGGGCTCTAGAAGGGTCTGGTGGCTTTTAGAAGGGTCCTGGGTGGATCTAGAAGGTTCTGGAGGCTTTCAGAAGGGTCATGGGTGTCTCTAGAATGGTCTGGGGGCTTTTAGAAGGGTCCTGGGGAGCCCTAGAAGCGTCTGGGTTCTTTTAGAAGGGTCCTGGGATGCTCTAGAAGGTTCTTGGGGCTTTCAGAAGGGTCCTGGGGGCCTCTATAAAGGGTCTGGGTGCTTTTAGAAGGGTTCTGGGGGGCTCTAGAAGGGTCTTGGGGCTTTTAGAAGGGTCCTGGGGTGCTCTAGAAGGGTCTGGGGACTTTTAGAAGGGTCCTGGGGTGCTCTAGAATGGACGGGGTGCCTTAAGAGGGCCCTGGGGAACTCTAGATTGGTCTGGGGGCTTTTAGAAGGGTCCTGGGGGGCTCTAGAAGTGTCTGGGGGCTTTTAGAAGGGTCCTGGTGTCCTCTAGAAGGGTCTGAGGGCTTTAGAATGGTCCCGGGAGGCTCTAGAATGGTCTGGGGTTTTTTAGAAGGATCCGGGGAGGGTCTAGAAGGGTCTGGGGGCTTTTAGAAGGGTCCTTGGGGCCTCTAGAAGGGTCTGGGGGCATTTAGATGGGTCATAGGGGGCTCTAGAAGGGTCATGGGGCTTTTAGAAGGGTCCTGGGGGGCTCTAGAAGTTTCTGGGGGCTTTTAGAATGATCCGGGGACGGTCTAGAAGGGTCTGGGTGCTTTTTGAAGGATCCTAGGTGGCTCTAGAAGGGTCTGAGGGCGTTTAGAAGGATCCGGGGAGTGTCTAGAAGGGTCTGGGGGCTTTTAGAAGGGTCCTGGGGGTCTCTAGAAGGGTCTGGTGTCTTTTAGAAGGGTCCTGGGAGGCTCTAGAAGGGTCTGGGTGCTTTTATAAGGGACCGGTTAGCCTCTAGAAGGGTCTGGGTGCTTTTAGAAAGGTCCTGGGGGGCTCTAGAAGGGTCTAGAGGCTTTTAGACGAGTCCTGGGGGCCTCTAGAAGGGTCTGGGGGCTTTTAGAAGGGTCCTGGGTGGATCTAGATTGGTCTGGGGGCTTTTAGAAATGTCCTGGGGGGCTCTAGAAGGGTCTGGGGGCTTGTAGAATGGTCCTGGGGGGGCTCTAGAAGGGTCTGGTGGCTTTTAGAAGGGTCCTGGGGGCCTCTAGAAGGGTCTGGGGGCTTTTAGAAGCGTCCTTGGGGGCTCTAGAAGGGTCTGGGGGCTTGTAGAAAGGTCCTGGTAGGCTCTAGAAGCGTCTGGGGGCTTTTAGAAGGGTCCTGGGGTGCTCTAGAAGGGTCTGGGTGCTTTTAGAAGGGTAATGGGAGGCTCTAGAAGGGTCTGGGGGCTTTTAGAAGGGTCCTGGGGGGCTCTAGAATGGTCTGGGGGCTTTTAGAAGGGTCCTGGGAGGATCTAGAAGAGTCTGGGAGCTTTTAGAAGGATCCTGGGAGGCTCTAGAAGGGTCTGGGGGCTTTTAGAATGGTCCTGGGATGCTCTAGAAGGGTCTGGGTGTTTTAGAAGGGTCCTGGGGGGCTCTAGAAGGTTCTGGGTGCTTTCAGAAAGGTCCAGGGGGCCTGTAGAAGGGTCTGGGGGCTTTTAGAATGGTCCTGGGGTGCTCTAGAAAGGTCTGGGGACTTTTAGAAGGGTCCTGTGGTGCTCTAGAAGGGATGGGGTGCCTTAAGAGGAGGCCTGGGGGGCTCTAGAAGTGTCTGGGGGCTTATTAGAAGGGTCCTGGGGTGCTCTAGAAGGGTCTGGGGTCTTTTAGAAGGATCCGGGGAGTGTCTTCTATAAGTGTCTGCGGCCTTTCAGAAGGGTCCTGGGGGGCTCTAGAAGGGTCTGGGGGCTTTTAGAAGGGTCCTGGGGGGGTCTAGAAGGGTCTGGGGGCTTTTAGAATGGTCCTGGGAGGCTCTAGAATGGTCTGGGTGCTTTTAGAAGGGTTCTGGGTGCCTCTTGAAGGGTCTGGAAGCATTTAGAAGGGTCCTGGGGGGCTCTAGAAAGGTCTGGGGGCTTTTAGAAGGGTACTGGGGAGGCTCTAGAAGGGTCTGGGGGCTTTTAGAATGATCCTGGGGGGCTCTAGAAGGGTCTGGGGTCTTTTCAAAGGATCCGGGGAGGGTCTAGAAGGGTCTGGGGGCTTTTAGAAGTGTCCTAGGGGACTCTAGAAGGGTCTGGGGGCTTTTAGATGGGTCCTAGGGGGCTCTAGAAGTGTCTGGGGGCTTTTGGAATGATCCTGGGGGGCTCTAGAAGGGTCTGGGGGCTTTTAGAATGATCCTGGGGGTCTCTAGAAGGGTCTGGGGCTTTTAGAATGATCCGGGGACGGTATAGAAAGGTCTGGGTGCTTTTTGAAGGATCCTAGGTGGCTCTAGAAGGGTCTGGGGGCTTTTAGAAGGATCCGGGAAGGGTCTAGAAGGGTCTGGGGGCTTTTAGAAGGGTCCTGGTATTCTCTAGAAGGGTCTGGTTGCTTTTAGAAGGGTACTGGGAGGCTCTAGATAGGTCGGGGTGCTTTTATAAGGGTCCGGGGAGCCTCTAGAAGGGTCTGGGTGCTTTTAGAAAGGTCCTGGGGGGCTCTAGAAGGGTCTAGAGGCTTTTAGACGGGTCCTGGGGCCTCTAGAAGGGTCTGGGTGCTTTTAGAAGGGTCCTGGGTGGCTCTAGAAGGGTCTGGGGGCTTTTAGAAGGGTCCTGGGGGCTCTAGAAGGGTCTGGGGCTTTTAGAAGGGTCCTGGGGGCATCTAGAAAGCTCTGGGAGCTTTTAGAAGGGTTCTGGGGTGCTCTAGAAGGGTCTGGGGGCTTTTAGAAGCGTCCTGGGTGGCTCTAGAAGGGTCTGGGTGCTTTTAGAAGGGTCCTGGGGTCTCTAGAAGGGTCTGGGAGCTTTTAGAAGTGTCCTGGGAGGCTCTAGAAGGGTCTGGGGGCTTTTAGAACTGTCCTGGGATGCTCTAGAAGGGTCTGGGGGCTTTTAGAACTGTCCTGGGATGCTCTAGAAGGTTCTGGGGGCTTTCAGAAGGGTCCAGGGGTCCTCTAGAAGGGTCTGGAGGCTTTTAGAAGGGTCCGGTGGTGCTATAGAAGGGTCTGGGGGCTTTTAGAAGGGTCCTGGGGTGCTCTAGAAGGGTCTGGGGACTTTAAGAAAGGTCCTGGGGTGTCCTAGAAGGGACGGGGTGCCTTAAGAGGGGCCCTGGGGGGCTCTAGAAGGGTCTGGGGGCTTTTAGAAGGGTCCTGGAGTCCTCTAGAAGGGTCTGGGGGCTTTTAGAATGCTCCTGGGGATCTCTAGAAGTGTCTGTTGTCTTTTAGAAAGATCCGGGGAGTGTCTAGATGTGTCTGCGGCCTTTCAGAAGGGTCCTGGGGGGCTCTAGAAGGGTCTGGGGTTATTTAGAAGGGTCCTGGGGGCGTCTAGAAGGGTCTGGGGGCTTTTAGAATGGTCCTGGGAGGCTCTAGAAGGGTCTGGGTGCTTTTAGAAGGGTCCTGTGGCCCTCTAGAAGGGTCTGAGTGCTTTTAGAAGGGTCATGGGGGTCTCTAGAAGGGTCTGGGGGCTTTTAGAATGATCCGGGGAGGGTCTAGAAAGTTCTGGGGGCTTTTAGAAGGGTCCTGGGGGGCTCTAGAGGGGTCTGGGGGCTTTTAGAAGGGTCCCGGGGTTCTCTAGAAGGGTCTGGGGGCATTTAGATGTATCCTGGGTGCCTCTAGAAGGGTCTGGGCGCTTTTAGAAGGGTCCTGGGTGACTCTAGAATGTTCTGCTGGCTTTCAGAAGGGTCCTGGGGTCCTCTAGAAGGGTCTGGGGTCTTTTAGAATGGGCCGGGGGGCTCTAGAAGGGTCTGGGGGCTTTTAGAATGGTCCTGGGGTACTCTAGAAGGGCCTGGGGACTTTTAGAAGGGTCCTGGGGTGCTCTAGAAGGGACGGGGTTCATTAAGAGGGGCCCTGGGTGCCTCTTGAAGGGTCTGGGGGCATTTAGAAGGGTCCTGGGGGGCTCTAGAAGGGTCTAGGGGCTTTTAGAAGGGTACTGGGGGGCTCTAGAAGGGTCTGGGGGCTTTTAGAATGATCCTGGGGGGCTCTAGAAGGGTCTGGGGTCTTTTCGAAGGATCCGGGGAGGGTCTAGAAGGGTCTGTGGGCTTTTAGAATTGTCCTAGGGGCCTCTAGAAGGGTCTGGGGGCTTTTAGATGGGTCCTAGGGGGCTCTAGAAGGGTCTGGGGGCTTTTGGAATGATCCTGTTGGGCTCTAGAAGGGTCTGGGGGCTTTTAGAAGGGTCCTTGGGTTCTCTAGAAGGGTCTGGTTGCTTTTAGAAGGGTACTGGGAGCCTCTAGAAGGGTCTGGGTGCTTTTAGAAAGGTCCTGGGTGGCTCTAGAAGGGTCTAGAGGCTTTTAGACGGGTCCTGGGGTCCTCTAGAAGGGTCTGGGTGCTTTTAGAAGGGTCCTGGTTGGATCTAGAAGGGTCTGGGGGCTTGTAGAAGGGTCCGGGGGTCTCTAGAAGGGTCTGGGGGCTTTTAGAAGGGTCCTTGGGGGCTCTAGAAGGGTCTGGCGTCTTGTAGAAGGGTCCTGGGTGATGCTAGAAGGGTCTGGGGACTTTTAGAAGGGTCCTGGGGGGCTCAAGAAGGGTCTGGGGGCTTTTAGAAGGGTCCTGGGGTGCTCTAGAAGGGTCTGGGGGATTTTAGAAGGGTCCTGGAGGGCTCAAGAAGGGTCTGGGGGCTTTTAGAAGGGTCCTGGGTCCTCTAGAAATGTCTGGGGGCTTTTAGAAAGGTCCTGGGAGGGTCTAGAAGGGTCTCTGGTTTTAGAAGGGTCCTGGGGGGCTCTAGAAGGGTCTGGGAGCTTTTAGTAGGGTCCTGGGGGGCTCTAGAAGGGTCTGGGGGCATTTAGATGGGTCCTGGGGTTCTCTAGAAGGGTCTGGGGGCATTTAGAAGGGTCCTGATGGGCTCTAGAAGGGTCTGGGGGCTTTTAGAATGATCCGGGGACGGTCTAGAAGGGTCTTTATGCTTTTTGAAGGATCCTAGGTGGCTCTAGAAGGGTCTGGGGTCTTTTAGAAGGGTCCTGGGGGGCTCTAGAAGGGTCTGGGGGCTTTTAGAAGGGTCCTGGGAGGCACTAGAATGGTCTAGAGGCTTTTAGAAGGGTCCTGGGGGCCTCTAGAAAGGTCTGGGGGCGTTTAGAAGGGACCTGTGAGGCTCTGGAAGGGTCTGGGTGCTTTTATAAGGGTCCTGGGGGCCTCTAGAAGGGTCTGGGGGCTTTTATAAGGGTCCGGGGGGGCTCTAGAAGGGTCTAGAGGCTTTTAGACGGGTCCTGGGGTCCTCTAGAAGGGTCTGGGTGCTTTTAGAAGGGTCCTGGTTGGATCTAGAAGGGTCTGGGGGCTTGTAGAAGGGTCCGCGGGTCTCTAGAAGGGTCTGGGGGCTTTTAGAAGGGTCCTTGGGGGCTCTAGAAGGGTCTGGCGTCTTGTAGAAGGGTCCTGGGTGATGCTAGAAGGGTCTGGGGACTTTTAGAAGGGTCCTGGGGGGCTCAAGAAGGGTCTGGGGGCTTTTAGAAGGGTCCTGGGGTGCTCTAGAAGGGTCTGGGGGATTTTAGAAGGGTCCTGGGGGGCTCAAGAAGGGTCTGGGGGCTTTTAGAAGGGTCCTGGGTCCTCTAGAAATGTCTGGGGGCTTTTAGAAAGGTCCTGGGAGGGTCTAGAAGGGTCTGGGGGCTTTTAGAAGGGTCCTGGGGGGCTCTAGAAGGGTCTGGGAGCTTTTAGTAGGGTCCTGGGGGGCTCTAGAAGGGTCTGGGGGCATTTAGATGGGTCCTGGGGTTCTCTAGAAGGGTCTGGGGGCATTTAGAAGGGTCCTGATGGGCTCTAGAAGGGTCTGGGGGCTTTTAGAATGATCCGGGGACGGTCTAGAAGGGTCTTTATGCTTTTTGAAGGATCCTAGGTGGCTCTAGAAGGGTCTGGGGTCTTTTAGAAGGGTCCTGGGGGGCTCTAGAAGGGTCTGGGGGCTTTTAGAAGGGTCCTGGGAGGCACTAGAATGGTCTAGAGGCTTTTAGAAGGGTCCTGGGGGCCTCTAGAAAGGTCTGGGGGCGTTTAGAAGGGACCTGTGAGGCTCTGGAAGGGTCTGGGTGCTTTTATAAGGGTCCTGGGGGCCTCTAGAAGGGTCTGGGGGCTTTTATAAGGGTCCGGGGGGGCTCTAGAAGAATCTGGGGACTTTTAGAAGGGTCCTGGTGGCATCTAGACGTGTCTGGGGGCTATTAGAAGGGTCCTGGGGGGCTCTAGAAGGGTCTGGGGGCTTGTAGAAGGGTCCTGGGAGGCTCTGGAAGGGTCTGGGTGCTTTTATAAGGGTCCTGGGGGCCTCTAGAAGGGTCTGGAGGCTTTTACAAGGGTCCGGGGGGGATCTAGAAGAATCTGGGGACTTTTAGAAGGGTCCTGGGTGGCTCTAGAAGGGTCTGGGTGCTTTTAGAAGGGTCCGGGGGGGCTCTAGAAGGGTCTGGGGAATTTTAGAAGGGTCCTCGGATTCTCTAGAAGGGTCTGGGGGCTTTTAGAAGGGTCCTGGAGGGCTCTAGATGGTTCTGGGGGCTTTCAGAAGGGTCCTGGGGGTCTCTAGAAGGGTCTGGGAGCTTTTAGAAGGGTCCTGGGGGGCTCTAGAAGGGTCTGGGTGCCTTTAGAAGGGTCCTGGGTGACTCTAGAATGTTTTGCTTGCTTTCAGAAGGGTCCTGGGTTCCTCTAGAAGGTTCTGGGGGCTTTTAGAAGGGTCCTGGGGGGCTCTAGAAGGGTCTGGGGGCTTTTAGAAGGGTCCTGGGTTGCTCTAGAATGGTCTGGGGGCTTTTAGAAGGGTCCTGGGAGGCTCTAGAATGGTCTGGGGTCTTTTAGAAAGGTCCTGGGAGGATCTAGATGGGTCTGGGGGCTTTTAGAAGGGTCCTGGGATGCTCTAGAAGGGTCTGGGGGCTTTTAGAATGGTCCTGGTGGCCTCTAGAAGGGTCTGGGGGCTTTTCGAAGGATCCGGGGAGGGTCTAGAAGGGTCTGGGGGCTTTTAGAAGGGTCCTGGGGTTCTCTAGAAGGGTCTGGTTGCTTTTAGAAGGGTACTGGGAGGCTCTAGAAGGGTCTGGGTGCTTTTATAAGGGTCCGGGGAGCCTCTAGAAGGGTCTGGGTGATTTTAGAAAGGTCCTGGGAGGCTCTAGATGGGTCTGGGTGCTTTTAGAAGGGTCCTGGGATGCTCTAGAAGGGTCTTGGGTCTTGTAGAAGGGTCTTGGGGGGCTCTAGAAGGTTCTGGGTGCTTTTAGAAGGGTCCTGGGTGGCTCTAGAAGGGTCTGGGGGCTTTTAGAAGGGTTCGGGGGGGCTCTAGAAGGGTCTGGGTGCTTTTAGAAGTGTCCTGGGGTGCTCTAGAAGGGTCTGGGGAATTTTAGAAGGGTCCTCGGATGCTCTAGAAGGGTCTGGGTGCTTTTAGAAGAGTCCTGGAGGGGTCTAGAAGGTTCTGGGGGCTTTTAGAAGGGTCCTGGGGGTCTCTAGAAGGGTCTGGGCTCTTTTAGAAGGGTCCTGGGGGGCTCTAGAAGGGTCTGGGTGCCTTTAGAAGGGTCCTGGGTGACTCTAGAATATTCTGCTAGCTTTCAGAAGGGTCCTGGGGTCATCTAGAAGGGTCTGGGGTCTTTTAGAAGGGTTCTGGGGTGCTCTAGAAGGGACTGGGTTCCTTAAGAGGGGCCCTTGGTGCCTCTTGAATGGTCTGGGGGCATTTAGAAGGGTCCTAGGGGACTCTAGAAGGGTCTAGGGACTTTTAGAAGGGTACTGGGGGGATCTAGAAGGGTCTGGGGGCTTTTAGAATGATCCTGGGGGGCTCTAGATGGGTCTGGGGGCTTTTCGAAGGATCCGGGGAGGGTCTAGAAGGGTCTGGGGGTTTTAGAAAGGTACTAGGGGCCTCTAGAAGGGTCTGGGGGCTTTTAGATGGGCCCTAGGGGGCTTTAGAAGGGTCTGGGGGCTTTTAGAATGATCCGGGGGGGCTCTAGAAGGGTCTGGGGGCTTTTAGAATGATCCGGGGACGGTCTAGAAAGGTCTGGGTGCTTTTTGAAGGATCCTAGGGGGCTCTAGAAGGGTCTGGGGGCTTTTAGAAGGATCCTAGGGGGCTCTAGAAGGGTCTGGGGGCTTTTAGAAGGATCCGGGGAGGGTCTAGAAGGGTCTGGGGGCTTTTAGAAGGGTCCTGGGGTTCTCTAGAAGGGTCTGGTTGCTTTTAGAAGGGTACTGGGAGGCTCTAGAAGGGTCGGGGTGCTTTTATAAGGGTCCGGGGAGCCTCTAGAAGGGTCTGGGTGATTTTAGAAAGGTCCTGGGGGGCTCTAGAAGGGTCTAGAGGCTTTTAGACGGGTCCTGGGGGCCTCTAGAAGGGTCTGGGTGCTTTTAGAAGGGTCTGGGTGGCTCTAGAAGGGTCTGGGGGCTTGTAGAAGGGTCCTGGGGGGCTCTAGAAGGGTCTGGGGGCTTTTAGAATGATCCTGGGGGGCTCTAGAAGGGTCTGGGGGCTATTCGAAGGATCCGGGGAGGGTCTAGAAGGGTCTGGGGGCTTTTAGAAGGGTCCTAGGGGCCTCTAGAAGGGTCTGGGGGCTTTTAGATGGGTCCTAGGGGGCTCTAGAAGGGTCTGGGGGCTTTTAGAATGATCCTGGGGGGCTCTAGAAGGGTCTGGGGGCTTTTAGAATGATCCAGGGACGGTCTAGAAAGGTCTGGGTGCTTTTTGAAGGATCCTAGGGGGCTCTAGAAGGGTCTGGGGGCTTTTAGAAGGATCCGGGGAGGGTCTAGATGGGTCTGGGGGCTTTTAGAAGGGTCCTGGGGTTCTCTAGAAGGGTCTGGTTGCTTTTAGAATGGTACTGGGTGGCTCTAGAAGGGTCGGGGTGCTTTTATAAGGGTCGGGGGAGCCTCTAGAAGGGTCTGGGTGATTTTAGAAAGGTCCTGGGGGGCTCGAGAGGGGTCTAGAGGCTTTTAGACGGGTCCTGGGGGCCTCTAGAAGGGTCTGGGTTCTTTTAGAAGGGTCTGGGTGGCTCTAGAAGGGTCTGGGGGCTTTTAGAAGGGTCCTGGGGGCCTCTAGAAGGGTCTGGGAGCTTTTAGAATGGTCCTGGGGGGCTCTAGAAGTGTCTGGGGGCTTTTAGAAGGGTCCTGGGGTGCTCTAGAAGGATCTGGGGGCTTTTAGATGGGTCCTGGGGTGCTCTAGAAGGGTCTTGGGGCATTTAGAAGGGTCCTGAGGGGCTCTAGAAGGGTCTGGGTCCTTTTAGAATGATCCGGGGACGGTCTAGAAGGGTCTTTATGCTTTTTGAAGGATCCTAGGCGGCTCTAGAAGGGTCTGGGGGCTTTTAGAAGGGTCCTGGGGGGCTCTAGAAGGGTCTGGGGTCTTTTATACTGTCCTGGGGGTCTGTAGAAGGGTCTGGGAGCTTTTAGAAGGGTCCTGTGGGGCTCTAGAAGGATCTGGGGGCTTTCAGAAGGGTCGTGGGGGCCTCTAGAAGGGTCTAGGGGCTTTTAGAAGGGTCCGGGGGAGCTCTAGAAGGGTCTGGGGTCTTTTAGAAGGGTCCTGGGGGGCTCTAGAAGGGTCTGGGGGCTTTTAGAAGGGTCCTAGTGTGCTCTAGAAGGTACGGGGGGGCTTAAGATGGGCCCTGGGGCCTCTAAAAGTGTCTGGTGTCTTTTAGAAGGGTCCTGGGGGGCTGTATAAGGGTCTGGAGGATTTTAAATGGGTCCGGGGGGGCTCTAGAAGGGTCTGGTTGCTTTTAGAAGGGTCCTGGGGCCCTCTAGAAGGGTCTGAGTGCTTTTAGAAGGGTCATGGGGGTCTGTAGAAGGGTCTGGGGGCTTTCAGAAGGGTCCTGGGGGACTCTAGACGGGTCTGGGTGCTTTTAGAAGGGTACCGGGGGGCTCTAAAAGGGTCTGGGTGCTTTTAGAATGGTCCTGGGGGCCTCTAGAAGGGTCTGGGGGCTTTTAGAAGGGTCCTGGGATGCTCTAGAAGGGTCTGGGGGCTTTTAGAAGAATCCGGGGAGGGTCTAGATTAGTCTGGGGGCTTTTAGAAGGGTCCTTGGGTGCTCTAGAAGGGTCTGGGTTCTTTTAGAAAGGTCCTGGGGTGCTCTAGAAGGGTCTGGGGGCTTTTAGAAGGATCCGGGGAGGGTCTAGAATGGTCTGGGGGCTTTTAGAATGGTCCTGGGGGGCTCTAGAAGGGTCTGGGTGCTTTTAGAAGGGTCCTGTGGGGCTCTAGAAGGGTCTGGGGGCTTTTAGAAGTGTCCTGGGTGTCTCTAGAAGGGTCTGTAGGCTTTTATAGGGTCCTCGGGGTCTGTAGAAGTGTCTGGGTGCTTTTAGAAGGGTCCTGTGGGGCTCTAGAAGGTTCTGGGGGCTTTCAGAAGGGTCCTGGGGGCCTCTAGAAGGGTCTAGGGGCTTTTAGAAGGGTCCGGGGGGGCTCTAGAAGGGTCTGGGGGCTTTTAGAAGGGTCCTGGGTTGATCTGGAAGGGTCTGGGGACTTTTAGAAGGGTCCTGGGCTGCTCTAGAAGGGACGGGGTGCCTTAAGAGGGGCCCTGGGGGGCTCTAGAATGGTCTGGGGTCTTTTAGAAGGGTCCTGGGGTGCTATAGAAGGGTCTGGGGCCTTTTAGAATGGTCCTGGGAGGCTCTAGAAGGGTCTGGGTGCTTTTAGAAGGGTCCTGGGGGGCTCTAGAAAGGTCTAGAGGCTTTTAGAAGGGTCCTGGGGGCCTCTAGAAGGGTCTGGGGGCGTTTAGAAGGGAAATGTGAGGCTCTGAAAGGGTCTGGGTGCTTTTATAAGGGTCCTGGGGGCCTCTAGTAGGGTCTGGGGGCTTTTACAAGGGTCCGGGGGGGCTCTAGAAGGGTCTGGGGACTTTTAGAAGAGTCCTGGTGGCCCCTAGACGTTTCTGGGGGCTATTAGAAGGGTCCTGGGGGGCTCTGGAAGGGTCTGGGTGCTTGTAGAAGGGTCCTGGGGGGGTCTAGAACGGTCTGGGGGCTTTTAGAAGGGTCCTGGGGTTCTCTAGAAGGGTCTGGGTGCTTTTAGAAGGGTCCTAGGGGGCTCTAGAAGGGTCAGGGGGCTTTTAGAATGATCCTGGGGGGCTCTAGAAGGGTCTGGGGGCTTTTAGAATGATCCAGGGACGGTCTAGAAGGGTCTGGGTGCTTTTTGAAGGATCCTAGGGGGCTCTAGAAGGGTCTGGGGTCTTTTAGAATGATCCGGGGAGGGTCTAGAAGGGTCTGGGTGCTTTTATAAGGGTCCGGGGAGCCTCTAGAAGGGTCTGGGTGCTTTTAGAAAGGTCCTGGAGTGCTCTAGAAGGGTCTAGAGGCTTTTAGACGGGTCCTGGTGTGCTCTAGAAGGGACGGGGGGGCTTAAGAAGCGCCCTGGGGCCTCTAGAAGGTTCTGGGGGCTTTTAGAAGGGTCCTGGGGGGCTCTAGAAGGGTTTGGAAGTTTTTAGAAGCGTCCTGGGGGCTCTAGAAGGGTCTGGGGGCTTTTAGAAGGGTCCTGGGGGGCTCTAGAAGGGTCTGGGGTCTTTTATACTGTCCTGGGGGTCTGTAGAAGGGTCTGGGTGCTTTTAGAAGGGTCCTGTGGGGCTCTAGAAGGATCTGGGGGCTTTCAGAAGGGTCGTGGGGGCCTCTAGAAGGGTCTAGGGGCTTTTAGAAGGGTCCGGGGGAGCTCTAGAAGGGTCTGGGGTCTTTTAGAAGGGTCCTGGGGGGCTCTAGAAGGGTCTGGGGGCTTTTAGAAGGGTCCTAGTGTGCTCTAGAAGGTACGGGGGGGCTTAAGAGGGGCCCTGGGGCCTCTAAAAGTGTCTGGTGTCTTTTAGAAGGGTCCTGGGGGGCTGTATAAGGGTCTGGAGGATTTTAAATGGGTCCGGGGGGGCTCTAGAAGGGTCTGGGTGCTTTTAGAAGGGTCCTGGGGCCCTCTAGAAGGGTCTGAGTGCTTTTAGAAGGGTCATGGGGGTCTGTAGAAGGGTCTGGGGGCTTTCAGAAGGGTCCTGCGGGACTCTAGACGGGTCTGGGTGCTTTTAGAAGGGTACCGGGGGGCTCTAAAAGGGTCTGGGTGCTTTTAGAATGGTCCTGGGGGCCTCTAGAAGGGTCTGGGTGCTTTTAGAAGGGTCCTGGGATGCTCTAGAGGGGTCTGGGGGCTTTTAGAAGAATCCGGGGAGGGTCTAGATTAGTCTGGGGGCTTTTAGAAGGGTCCTTGGGTGCTCTAGAAGGGTCTGGGTTCTTTTAGAAAGGTCCTGGGGTGCTCTAGAAGGGTCTGGGGGCTTTTAGAAGGATCCGGGGAGGGTCTAGAATGGTCTGGGGGCTTTTAGAATGGTCCTGGGGGGCTCTAGAAGGGTCTGGGTGCTTTTAGAAGGGTCCTGTGGGGCTCTAGAAGGGTCTGGGGGCTTTTAGAAGTGTCCTGGGTGTCTCTAGAAGGGTCTGTAGGCTTTTATAGGGTCCTCGGGGTCTGTAGAAGTGTCTGGGTGCTTTTAGAAGGGTCCTGTGGGGCTCTAGAAGGTTCTGGGGGCTTTCAGAAGGGTCCTGGGGGCCTCTAGAAGGGTCTAGGGGCTTTTAGAAGGGTCCGGGGGGGCTCTAGAAGGGTCTGGGGGCTTTTAGAAGGGTCCTGGGTTGATCTGGAAGGGTCTGGGGACTTTTAGAAGGGTCCTGGGCTGCTCTAGAAGGGACGGGGTGCCTTAAGAGGGGCCCTGGGGGGCTCTAGAATGGTCTGGGGTCTTTTAGAAGGGTCCTGGGGTGCTATAGAAGGGTCTGGGGCCTTTTAGAATGGTCCTGGGAGGCTCTAGAAGGGTCTGGGTGCTTTTAGAAGGGTCCTGGGGGGCTCTAGAAAGGTCTAGAGGCTTTTAGAAGGGTCCTGGGGGCCTCTAGAAGGGTCTGGGGGCGTTTAGAAGGGAAATGTGAGGCTCTGAAAGGGTCTGGGTGCTTTTATAAGGGTCCTGGGGGCCTCTAGTAGGGTCTGGGGGCTTTTACAAGGGTCCGGGGGGGCTCTAGAAGGGTCTGGGGACTTTTAGAAGAGTCCTGGTGGCCCCTAGACGTTTCTGGGGGCTATTAGAAGGGTCCTGGGGGGCTCTGGAAGGGTCTGGGTGCTTGTAGAAGGGTCCTGGGGGGGTCTAGAACGGTCTGGGGGCTTTTAGAAGGGTCCTGGGGTTCTCTAGAAGGGTCTGGGTGCTTTTAGAAGGGTCCTAGGGGGCTCTAGAAGGGTCAGGGGGCTTTTAGAATGATCCTGGGGGGCTCTAGAAGGGTCTGGGGGCTTTTAGAATGATCCAGGGACGGTCTAGAAGGGTCTGGGTGCTTTTTGAAGGATCCTAGGGGGCTCTAGAAGGGTCTGGGGTCTTTTAGAATGATCCGGGGAGGGTCTAGAAGGGTCTGGGTGCTTTTATAAGGGTCCGGGGAGCCTCTAGAAGGGTCTGGGTGCTTTTAGAAAGGTCCTGGAGTGCTCTAGAAGGGTCTAGAGGCTTTTAGACGGGTCCTGGTGTGCTCTAGAAGGGACGGGGGGGCTTAAGAAGCGCCCTGGGGCCTCTAGAAGGTTCTGGGGGCTTTTAGAAGGGTCCTGGGGGGCTCTAGAAGGGTTTGGAAGTTTTTAGAAGCGTCCTGGGGGCTCTAGAAGGGTCTGGGGGCTTTTAGAAGGGTCCTGGGGGGCTCTAGAAGGGTCTGGGGTCTTTTATACTGTCCTGGGGGTCTGTAGAAGGGTCTGGGTGCTTTTAGAAGGGTCCTGTGGGGCTCTAGAAGGATCTGGGGGCTTTCAGAAGGGTCGTGGGGGCCTCTAGAAGGGTCTAGGGGCTTTTAGAAGGGTCCGGGGGAGCTCTAGAAGGGTCTGGGTTCTTTTAGAAAGGTCCTGGGGTGCTCTAGAAGGGTCTGGGGGCTTTTAGAAGGATCCGGGGAGGGTCTAGAATGGTCTGGGGGCTTTTAGAATGGTCCTGGGGGGCTCTAGAAGGGTCTGGGTGCTTTTAGAAGGGTCCTGTGGGGCTCTAGAAGGGTCTGGGGGCTTTTAGAAGTGTCCTGGGTGTCTCTAGAAGGGTCTGTAGGCTTTTATAGGGTCCTCGGGGTCTGTAGAAGTGTCTGGGTGCTTTTAGAAGGGTCCTGTGGGGCTCTAGAAGGTTCTGGGGGCTTTCAGAAGGGTCCTGGGGGCCTCTAGAAGGGTCTAGGGGCTTTTAGAAGGGTCCGGGGGGGCTCTAGAAGGGTCTGGGGGCTTTTAGAAGGGTCCTGGGTTGATCTGGAAGGGTCTGGGGACTTTTAGAAGGGTCCTGGGCTGCTCTAGAAGGGACGGGGTGCCTTAAGAGGGGCCCTGGGGGGCTCTAGAATGGTCTGGGGTCTTTTAGAAGGGTCCTGGGGTGCTATAGAAGGGTCTGGGGCCTTTTAGAATGGTCCTGGGAGGCTCTAGAAGGGTCTGGGTGCTTTTAGAAGGGTCCTGGGGGGCTCTAGAAAGGTCTAGAGGCTTTTAGAAGGGTCCTGGGGGCCTCTAGAAGGGTCTGGGGGCGTTTAGAAGGGAAATGTGAGGCTCTGAAAGGGTCTGGGTGCTTTTATAAGGGTCCTGGGGGCCTCTAGTAGGGTCTGGGGGCTTTTACAAGGGTCCGGGGGGGCTCTAGAAGGGTCTGGGGACTTTTAGAAGAGTCCTGGTGGCCCCTAGACGTTTCTGGGGGCTATTAGAAGGGTCCTGGGGGGCTCTGGAAGGGTCTGGGTGCTTGTAGAAGGGTCCTGGGGGGGTCTAGAACGGTCTGGGGGCTTTTAGAAGGGTCCTGGGGTTCTCTAGAAGGGTCTGGGTGCTTTTAGAAGGGTCCTAGGGGGCTCTAGAAGGGTCAGGGGGCTTTTAGAATGATCCTGGGGGGCTCTAGAAGGGTCTGGGGGCTTTTAGAATGATCCAGGGACGGTCTAGAAGGGTCTGGGTGCTTTTTGAAGGATCCTAGGGGGCTCTAGAAGGGTCTGGGGTCTTTTAGAATGATCCGGGGAGGGTCTAGAAGGGTCTGGGTGCTTTTATAAGGGTCCGGGGAGCCTCTAGAAGGGTCTGGGTGCTTTTAGAAAGGTCCTGGAGTGCTCTAGAAGGGTCTAGAGGCTTTTAGACGGGTCCTGGTGTGCTCTAGAAGGGACGGGGGGGCTTAAGAAGCGCCCTGGGGCCTCTAGAAGGTTCTGGGGGCTTTTAGAAGGGTCCTGGGGGGCTCTAGAAGGGTTTGGAAGTTTTTAGAAGCGTCCTGGGGGCTCTAGAAGGGTCTGGGGGCTTTTAGAAGGGTCCTGGGGGGCTCTAGAAGGGTCTGGGGTCTTTTATACTGTCCTGGGGGTCTGTAGAAGGGTCTGGGTGCTTTTAGAAGGGTCCTGTGGGGCTCTAGAAGGATCTGGGGGCTTTCAGAAGGGTCGTGGGGGCCTCTAGAAGGGTCTAGGGGCTTTTAGAAGGGTCCGGGGGAGCTCTAGAAGGGTCTGGGGTCTTTTAGAAGGGTCCTGGGGGGCTCTAGAAGGGTCTGGGGGCTTTTAGAAGGGTCCTAGTGTGCTCTAGAAGGTACGGGGGGGCTTAAGAGGGGCCCTGGGGCCTCTAAAAGTGTCTGGTGTCTTTTAGAAGGGTCCTGGGGGGCTGTATAAGGGTCTGGAGGATTTTAAATGGGTCCGGGGGGGCTCTAGAAGGGTCTGGGTGCTTTTAGAAGGGTCCTGGGGCCCTCTAGAAGGGTCTGAGTGCTTTTAGAAGGGTCATGGGGGTCTGTAGAAGGGTCTGGGGGCTTTCAGAAGGGTCCTGCGGGACTCTAGACGGGTCTGGGTGCTTTTAGAAGGGTACCGGGGGGCTCTAAAAGGGTCTGGGTGCTTTTAGAATGGTCCTGGGGGCCTCTAGAAGGGTCTGGGTGCTTTTAGAAGGGTCCTGGGATGCTCTAGAGGGGTCTGGGGGCTTTTAGAAGAATCCGGGGAGGGTCTAGATTAGTCTGGGGGCTTTTAGAAGGGTCCTTGGGTGCTCTAGAAGGGTCTGGGTTCTTTTAGAAAGGTCCTGGGGTGCTCTAGAAGGGTCTGGGGGCTTTTAGAAGGATCCGGGGAGGGTCTAGAATGGTCTGGGGGCTTTTAGAATGGTCCTGGGGGGCTCTAGAAGGGTCTGGGTGCTTTTAGAAGGGTCCTGTGGGGCTCTAGAAGGGTCTGGGGGCTTTTAGAAGTGTCCTGGGGGGCTCTAGAAGGGTCTGTAGGCTTTTATAGGGTCCTCGGGGTCTGTAGAAGTGTCTGGGTGCTTTTAGAAGGGTCCTGTGGGGCTCTAGAAGGTTCTGGGGGCTTTCAGAAGGGTCCTGGGGGCCTCTAGAAGGGTCTAGGGGCTTTTAGAAGGGTCCGGGGGGGCTCTAGAAGGGTCTGGGGGCTTTTAGAAGGGTCCTGGGTTGATCTGGAAGGGTCTGGGGACTTTTAGAAGGGTCCTGGGCTGCTCTAGAAGGGACGGGGTGCCTTAAGAGGGGCCCTGGGGGGCTCTAGAATGGTCTGGGGTCTTTTAGAAGGGTCCTGGGGTGCTATAGAAGGGTCTGGGGCCTTTTAGAATGGTCCTGGGAGGCTCTAGAAGGGTCTGGGTGCTTTTAGAAGGGTCCTGGGGGGCTCTAGAAAGGTCTAGAGGCTTTTAGAAGGGTCCTGGGGGCCTCTAGAAGGGTCTGGGGGCGTTTAGAAGGGAAATGTGAGGCTCTGAAAGGGTCTGGGTGCTTTTATAAGGGTCCTGGGGGCCTCTAGTAGGGTCTGGGGGCTTTTACAAGGGTCCGGGGGGGCTCTAGAAGGGTCTGGGGACTTTTAGAAGAGTCCTGGTGGCCCCTAGACGTTTCTGGGGGCTATTAGAAGGGTCCTGGGGGGCTCTAGAAGGGTCTGGGTGCTTGTAGAAGGGTCCTGGGGGGGTCTAGAACGGTCTGGGGGCTTTTAGAAGGGTCCTGGGGTTCTCTAGAAGGGTCTGGGTGCTTTTAGAAGGGTCCTAGGGGGCTCTAGAAGGGTCAGGGGGCTTTTAGAATGATCCTGGGGGGCTCTAGAAGGGTCTGGGGGCTTTTAGAATGATCCAGGGACGGTCTAGAAGGGTCTGGGTGCTTTTTGAAGGATCCTAGGGGGCTCTAGAAGGGTCTGGGGTCTTTTAGAATGATCCGGGGAGGGTCTAGAAGGGTCTGGGTGCTTTTATAAGGGTCCGGGGAGCCTCTAGAAGGGTCTGGGTGCTTTTAGAAAGGTCCTGGAGTGCTCTAGAAGGGTCTAGAGGCTTTTAGACGGGTCCTGGTGTGCTCTAGAAGGGACGGGGGGGCTTAAGAAGCGCCCTGGGGCCTCTAGAAGGTTCTGGGGGCTTTTAGAAGGGTCCTGGGGGGCTCTAGAAGGGTTTGGAAGTTTTTAGAAGCGTCCTGGGGGCTCTAGAAGGGTCTGGGGGCTTTTAGAAGGGTCCTGGGGGGCTCTAGAAGGGTCTGGGGTCTTTTATACTGTCCTGGGGGTCTGTAGAAGGGTCTGGGTGCTTTTAGAAGGGTCCTGTGGGGCTCTAGAAGGATCTGGGGGCTTTCAGAAGGGTCGTGGGGGCCTCTAGAAGGGTCTAGGGGCTTTTAGAAGGGTCCGGGGGAGCTCTAGAAGGGTCTGGGTTCTTTTAGAAGGGTCCTGGGGGGCTCTAGAAGGGTCTGGGGGCTTTTAGAAGGGTCCTAGTGTGCTCTAGAAGGTACGGGGGGGCTTAAGAGGGGCCCTGGGGCCTCTAAAAGTGTCTGGTGTCTTTTAGAAGGGTCCTGGGGGGCTGTATAAGGGTCTGGAGGATTTTAAATGGGTCCGGGGGGGCTCTAGAAGGGTCTGGGTGCTTTTAGAAGGGTCCTGGGGCCCTCTAGAAGGGTCTGAGTGCTTTTAGAAGGGTCATGGGGGTCTGTAGAAGGATCTGGGGGCTTTCAGAAGGGTCCTGGGGGACTCTAGACGGGTCTGGGTGCTTTTAGAAGGGTACCGGGGGGCTCTAAAAGGGTCTGGGTGCTTTTAGAATGGTCCTGGGGGCCTCTAGAAGGGTCTGGGTGCTTTTAGAAGGGTCCTGGGATGCTCTAGAGGGGTCTGGGGGCTTTTAGAAGAATCCGGGGAGGGTCTAGATTAGTCTGGGGGCTTTTAGAAGGGTCCTTGGGTGCTCTAGAAGGGTCTGGGTTCTTTTAGAAAGGTCCTGGGGTGCTCTAGAAGGGTCTGGGGGCTTTTAGAAGGATCCGGGGAGGGTCTAGAATGGTCTGGGGGCTTTTAGAATGGTCCTGGGGGGCTCTAGAAGGGTCTGGGTGCTTTTAGAAGGGTCCTGTGGGGCTCTAGAAGGGTCTGGGGGCTTTTAGAAGTGTCCTGGGTGTCTCTAGAAGGGTCTGTAGGCTTTTATAGGGTCCTCGGGGTCTGTAGAAGTGTCTGGGTGCTTTTAGAAGGGTCCTGTGGGGCTCTAGAAGTTTCTGGGGGCTTTCAGAAGGGTCCTGGGGGCCTCTAGAAGGGTCTAGGGGCTTTTAGAAGGGTCCGGGGGGGCTCTAGAAGGGTCTGGGGGCTTTTAGAAGGGTCCTGGGTTGATCTGGAAGGGTCTGGGGACTTTTAGAAGGGTCCTGGGCTGCTCTAGAAGGGACGGGGTGCCTTAAGAGGGGCCCTGGGGGGCTCTAGAATGGTCTGGGGTCTTTTAGAAGGGTCCTGGGGTGCTATAGAAGGGTCTGGGGCCTTTTAGAATGGTCCTGGGGATCTCTAGAAGTGTCTGGGGGCTTTTAGAATTATCCGGAGAGGGTCTAGAAATTTCTGCGGCCTTTTAGAAGGGTCCTGGGGGGCTCTAGAAGGGTCTGGGGGCTTTTAGAAGGGTCTTGGCGTGCTCTAAAATGGTCTGGGGGCCTTAAGATGGGCCCTGGGTACATCTAGAAGGGTCTGGGGACTTTTAGAAGGGTCCTGGGGGGCTCTAGAAGGGTGTGGGGGCTTTTAGAAGGGTCCTGGGGGGCTCTAGAAGGGTCTGGGGGCTTTTAGAAGGGTCCTGGGAGGATCTAGAAGGGTATGGGGGATTTTAGAAGGGTCCTGGTTGCCTCTAGAAGGGTCTCGGGACATTTAGAAGGGTCCTGGGGGCCTCTAGAAGGGTCTGGGGTCTTTTAGAATGGTCCTGGGGGTCTCTAGAAGGGTCTGGGTGCTTTTAGAACGGTCCTGGGGGGCTCAAGAATGGTCTGGGTGCTTTTAGAAGGGTCCTGGGGGCCTCTAGAAGGGTCTGGGGGCTTTCAGAAGGGTCCTGGGGGCCTCTAGAAGGGTCTAGGGTCTTTTAGAAGGGTCCGGGGGGGCTCTAGAAGGGTCTGGGGGCTTTTAGAAGGGTCCTGGGGTGCTCTAGAAGGGTCTGGGGGCTTTTAGAAGGGTCCTGGGATGCTCTAGACGGGACGGGGCTGCTTAAGAGGGGCCCTGGGGCCTCTAGAATGGTCTGGGGGCTTTTAGAAGGGTCCTGGGGGGCTCTAGAAGGGTCTGGAAGTTTTGAGAAGGGTCCTGGGGGGCTCTAGAAGGGTCTGGGGGCTTTTAGAAGTGTCCTGGGGTGCTCTAGAATGGTCTGGGATCTTTTAGAAGGGTCCTGGGGGGCTCTAGAAGGGACGGGGTGGCTTAAGAGGGGCCCTGGGTCCTCTAGAAGGGTCTGGGGGCTTTTAGAAGGGTCCTGGGGGGCTCTAGAAGGGTCTGGGGGCTTTTAGAAGGGTCCTGGGATCCTCTAGAAGGGTCTCGGGGCTTTTAGAAGGATCCGGGGAGGGTCTAGAAGGGTCTGGGGGCTTTTAGAAGGGTCTTGGGAGGCTCTAGAAGGGTCTGGGGCCTTTTCAAAGGAACCTGAACGTCTCCAGAAGGGTCTGGGGGCTTTTGGAAGGGTCCTTGGGGGCTCTAGAATGGTCTGGGTCCTTTGTACTTAGCTGGCAGGGGAGACACCCTGATCAAGCAGGTGCTTTTCCCAGGCCAGGCTCATCCTTTGCACTCCGGGTGTGCTGAGCCCTGCGAATTCCCCAAATGTGCAAAATTAAAATTTTTGCTCTAGAAGCACCCAGACCCTTCTAGAGCCCCCCAGGAACCTTCTAAAAGCACCCAGACACTTTTAGAGCCCCCAGTGTGCTTCTCAAAGCCCCCGGACTTTCTAGAGCCCCCCAAAACCTTATAAAGGCCCCCAAAATCTTATAAAGCCACCCAGGCCCTACTAAACCCCCTTAGGACCCTTCTACAATACCCTAGACCCTTCTAGAGCCACCGAGGACCCTTCTAAAAGACACCAAACCCTTCCGGAGCCCCTTAGGAACCTTTTTAGAGACCCTAGACCCTCCTAGATCCTTCAAGGACTCTTCTAAAAGCCCCCAGATACTTCTAGGGGTTAGAGGCAGGGTTAGGGTTAGGGTTAGGGTTAGGGTTAGGGTTAGGGTTAGGGTTAGGGTTAGGGTTAGGGTTAGGGTTAGGGTTAGGGTTAGGGTTAGGGTTAGGGTTAGGGTTAGGGTTAGGGTTAGGGTTAGGGTTAGGGTTAGGGTTAGGGTTAGGGTTAGGGTTTGGGTTTGTGTTAGAGTTAGGGTTAGAGTAAGAGTTAGGGTTAGGGATAGGGTTAGGAACCTTTTTTAGCCCTACAGGACCCATCTAAAAGCACTCAGACCATTCAACATCCCCTCAGGACCCTCCTAACTGTCCCCAGATCCTTCTAGAGCCCACCAGGACCCTTCTAAAAGACCCAGACCCCTCTAGAGCCCCCCAAGACCATTCTAAAAGCCCCCAGACCCTTCTAGAGCCCCCCAGGACCCTTCGAATAGCCCCCAGAGCCTTCTAGATGCCCCCAGGACGCTTCTAAAAGCCCTAACACCCTTCTAGAGCCCCCCAGGACCCTTCTAAAAGCCTCCAGACACTTCTAGAGCTCCCCAGGACCCTTCTAAAATCCCCCAGACCCTTCTAGAGGCCCCCAGGGCCCCTCTAATGGTCCCCAGACCCTTCTAGAGCCCCCCAGGACCCATCTAAAAGCACCCAGACCCTTCTACATCCCCACAGAACCCTTCTAAAAGCCCCCAGACCCTTCTAGAGCCACCCAGGTCCCTTCTAAAAGCACCCAGACCCTTCTAGATGCACCCAGGACCCTTCTGAAAGCACCCAGACCCTTCTAGACCATCCCCGGATCATTCTAAAAGCACCCAGACCCATCTAGAGCCCACCAGGACTCTTCTAAAACCCTCCAGACCCTTCTAGTGGCCCCCAGGACCCTTCTGAATGCCCCAAGATCCTTCTAGACCCCCCAGGACCCTTCTAAAAGCCTCCAGACCCTTCTAGAGCTCCCCAGGACCCTACTAAATGCACCCAGACATTTCTAGCGCCCCCCAGGACCCTTCTAAAAGCCCCCAGACCCATCTAGAGCTCCCCAGGACCCTTCTAAAAGCCCCCAGACCATTCTAGAGCCCCCCAGGACCCTTCTAAAAGCACCCAGACCCTTCGAGAGCCCCACAGGACCCTTCTAAAAGCCACCAGACCCTTCTAGACCCTCCCCGAATCATTCTAAAAGCACTCAGACCCTTCTAGAGACACGCAGGACCCTTCTAAAAGCCCCCAGACCCTTCTAGAGCCTCCCAGGACCATTCTAAAAGCCCCCAGACAATTCTAGAGCTCCCCAGGACCCTTCTAAAATCCCCCAGACCCTTCTAGAGGACCCCAGTGCCCCTCTAATGTTCCCCAGACCCATCTAGAGCCCCCAAGGACCCTTCTAAAAGCCCCCAGAGCCTTCTAGACCCTCCCTGGATCCTTCTAATAGCACCCAGACCCTTATAGAGCCCTCCAGGACCCTTCTACAAGACCTCCGAACCCTTCTAGAGCCTCTACGGACCCTTCTAAAAGTACCCGGACCCTTCTAGAGCCCCCCAGGACCCATCTAAAAGCCCCCAGACCCTTCTACAGCCACACAGGACCCTTCTGAAAGCACCCAGACCCTTCTAGAGCCCCCCAGGACCCTTCTAAAAGAACCCAGACCCTTCTACACCCTCCCCGGATCATTCAAAAAGCACCCAGACCCTTCTACAGCCTCCCAGGACCTTTCTAAAATCCTTCAGACCCTTCTAGAAGCCCCCAGGACCCTTCTGAAAGCCCCCAGATCTTTGTAGATGCCCCCAGGACCCTTCTAAAAGCAACCACACCCTTCTAGAGCCCCCCAGGACGCTTCTAAAAGCCCCCAGACCCTTCTAGAGCTCCCCAGGACCCTTCTAAAATACTCCAGACCCTTCTAGAGGCCCCCAAGATCCTTCTAAAAGCCCCCAGACCCTTCTAGAGCCCCCCGGGACCCTTCTAAATGCCCCCAGACCATTCTAGAGCCACCCAGGACATTTCTAAAAGCACCCAGACCCTTCTAGCGCCCACCAGGACCCTTCTAAAAGCAACCAGACCATTCTAGAGCCACCCAGGGCCCTTCTAAAATCACCCAGACACTTCTAGAGCCTCCCAGGACCCTTCTAAAAATCCTCAGACCCATCTAGAGGCCCCCAGGACCCTTCTAAAAGTCCCCAGAGCCATCTAGATGCCCCCAGGACCCTTCTAAAAGCACTCACACTCTTCTAAAGCCACCCAGGACTCTTCTAAAAGCCCCCAGAGCATTCTAGAGCCCCGCAGGACCATTCTAAAAGCCCCCAGACCCTTCTAAAGACCCCCAGGACCCTTCTAAAAGCACCCAGACCCTTCTAGAGCCCCCCAGGACCCTTCTAAAAGAACCCAGACGCTTCTAGATCACCACAGGACCCTTCTAAAAGCCCCCAGACCCTTCTAGACCCTCCCCGAATCCTTCTAAAACACCCAGACCCTTCTAGAGCCTCCCAGGACCCTTCTAATATCCCGCAGACATTTCTAGAGGCCCCCAGGACCCTTCTAAGAGCACCCAGACCATTCTAGATCCCCCCAGGACCCTTCTAAAAGCCCCCAGACCCTTCTAGAGACCCGCAGGACCCTTCTAAAAGCACCCAGACCCTTCTAGATTCTCCCAGGACCCTTCTAAAAGCCCCCAGACACTTCTAGAGATCCCCAGGACCCTTCTAAAATCCCCCAGACCCTTCTAGAGGCCACCAGGGCTTCTCTAATGGTCCTCAGACCCTTCAAGAGCCCCCAAGGACCCTTCTAAAAGGTCCCAGAGCCTTCTAGACCCTCCCCGGATCCTTCTAATAGACCCCAGACCCTTCTAGAGCCACGCAGGACCCTTCTAAAAGCACCCAGACCTTTCTAGAGGCCCCCTGGACCCTTCAAAAAGCCCCCAGACCCTTCTAGAGCCTCCCAGGGCCATTCTAAAAGCAACCAGACCCTTCTAGAGCCTTCCAGGTCCCTTCTAAAAGCACCCAGACCATTCTAGAGCCCCCCAGGACCTTTCTAAATGCCCCCAGACCCTTCTAGAGCCCCACAGGACCCTTCTAAAAGCACCCATACCCTTCTATAGACCCTACAGGACCCTTCTAGAAGCCCTCAGACCTTTCCAGAGTCTCCCAGGACCCTTCTAAAAGCCCCCAGACCCTTCTAGAGCCCCCCAGGACACTTCTAAAAGCACCCAGACCCTTCTAGAGCCCCCTAGGACCCTTCTCAAAGACCCTAGACCCTTCTAGATTCCTCCAGGACCCTTCTAAAAGCACCCAGACCCTTCTAGAGACCCGCAGGACCCTTCTAAAAGCCCCCAGACCCTTCTATATTCCCCCAGGACCCTTCTAAAAGACTCCAGACCCTTCTAGAGCTCCCCAGGACCCTTCTAAAATCCCCCAGACCCTTCTAGAGGACGCCAGGGCTCCTCTAATGGTCCCCAGACCCTTCTAGAGCCCACAAGGACCCTTCTAAAAGCACCCAGAGCCTTCTAGACCCTCCCCGGATCCTTCTAATAGCACCCAGACCCTTCTAGAGCCCCCCAGGACCCTTTTAAAATCCCTCAGACACTTCTAGAGGCCCCCAGGACCCTTCTAAAATATCCCAGAGCCTTCAAGATGCCCCCAGGACAATTCTAAAAGACCTCACACCCTTCTAGAGCCCCCCAGGAACCTTCTAAAAGCCCCCAGACCCTTCTAGAGACCCGCAGGACCCTTCTAATAGCACTCAGACCCTTCTAGAGTCTACCAGGACCCTTCTAAAAGCACCCAGACCTTTCTAGAGCTCCCCAGGACCATTCTAAACTCCCCCAGACCCTTCTAGAGGCCCCCAGGACCCTTCTGAAAGCGCCCAGACCCTTCTAGAGCAACCCAGGACCCTTCTAAATGCACCCAGACACTTCTAGCGCCACCCAGGACCCTTCTAAAAGCCCCCAGACCCTTCTAGCGCTCCCCAGGACCCTTCTAAAAGTCCCCAGACACTTCTAGACCCCCCAGGGACCCTTCTAAAAGCTCCCAGACCCTTCTAGAGCAACCCAGGACCCTTCTAAAAACACCCAGACCCTTCTAGAGCTCCCTAGGACCCTTCTCAAAGACCCCAGAGCCTTCTAGAGCTCCTCAGGACCCTTCTACAATCCCCCAGACCCTTCTAGAGGACCCCAGGGCTCTCCTAATGGTCCCCAGACCCTTCTAGAGCCACCAAGGACACTTCTAAAAGCACCCAGACCCTTCTAGAGACCCGCAGGACCGATCTAAAAGCCCCCAGACCCTTCTAGAGCCCCCCAGGACCCTTCTAAAAGCCCCCAGACCCTTCTAGAGACCCGCAGGACCCTTTTAAATGCCACCACACCCTTCTAGAGTCTACCAGGACCCTTCAAAAAGCCCCCAGACCCTTCTAGAGCTGCCCAGGACCCTTCTAAACTCCCCGAGACCCTTCTAGAGGTCCCCAGGGCTCCTCTAATGGTCCCCAGACCATTCTAGAGCCCCCAAGGACCCTTCTAAAAGCCTCCAGACCCTTCTAGAGACACGCAGGACCCTTCTAAAAGACCCCAGACCATTCTAGAGCCTTCCAGGACCCTTCTAAAAGCCCCCAGACAATTCTAGAGCTCCCCAGGACCCTTCTAAAATCTCCCAGACCCTTCTAGAGGACCCCAGTGCCCCTCTAATTGTCCCCAGACCCTTCTATAGCCCCCAAGGACCCTTCTAAAAGCTCCCAGACCCTTCTAGGCCCTCCCAGGATCATTCTAATAGCACCCAGACCCTTCTAGAGCCCCCCAGGACCCTTCTAAAATCCCCCAGACCCTTCTAGAGCATCCACGGACCCTTCTGAAAGCCCCCGGACCCTTCCAGAGCCCCCCAGGACCCATCTAAAGCCCCCAGACCCTTCTACTGCCCCACAGGACCATTCTAAAAGCCCCCAGACCCTTCTAGAGCCACCCAGGACCCTTCTAAAAGCACCTAGACCCTTCTAGAGGCCCCCAGGACCCATCTAAAAGCCCCCAGAGCTTTCTAGAGGCCCACTGGACCCTTCAAAAAGCCCCCAGACCCTTCTAGAGCATCCCAGGACCCATCTAAAAGCCCCCAGAGCTTTCTAGAGGCCCACTGGACCCTTCAAAAAGCCCCCAGACCCTTCTAGAGCCCCCCAGGACCATTCTAAAAGCCCCCAGACACTTCTAGAGAACCTACAGGACCCTTCTAAAAGCTCCCAGACCCTTCTAGAGCAACCCAGGACCCTTCTAAAAACACCCAGACCCTTCTAGAGCTCCCTAGGACCCTTCTCAAAGACCCCAGAGCCTTCTAGAGCTCCTCAGGACCCTTCTACAATCCCCCAGACCCTTCTAGAGGACCCCAGGGCTCTCCTAATGGTCCCCAGACCCTTCTAGAGCCACCAAGGACCCTTCTAAATGCCCCCAGAGCCTTCTAGACCCTCCCCGGATCCTTCTAATAGCCCCCAGACCCTTCTAGAGCCCCCCAGGACCCTTCTAAAAGGACCAAGACCCTTCTAGAGCCTCCACGGACCATTCTAAAAGCCCCCGGACCCTTCTAGAGCCCCCCAGGACCTATCTAAAAGCCCCCAGACCCTTCTACAGCCCTACAGGACCCTTCTAAAAGCCCCCAGACACTTCTAGAGCCACCCAGGACCTTTCTGAAAGCACCCAGACCCTTCTAGAGGCCCCCAGGACCCTTCTGAAAGCACCCAGACCCTTCTAGAGCTCCCAAGGACCCTTCTAAAAGCCGCCAGACACTTTTAGAGCCTCCCCGGATCCTTCTAAAATCCTCCAGACATTTGTAGAGCCCCCCAGGACCCTTCTAAAAGCACCCAGACCCTTCTAGACCCTCCCCGGATCCTTCTAAAACCACCCAGACCCATCTGGATCCTCCCAGGACCTTTCTAAAAGCCCCCAGACCATTCTAGATGACCCAGGACTCTTCTAAAAGCCCCCAGACCCTTCTAGAGCCCCCCAGGACATTTCTGAAAGCCCCCAGACCCTTCTAGAGCCCCCCAGGACTTTTCTAAATGACCCCAGACCCATCTAGAGCCCCCCAGGACTCTTCTAATAGATTCCAGACCCTTCTAGAGGCCCGAAGGACCCTTCTGAATGCCCCCAGACCCTTCTAGAGCCCCCTAGGACCCTTCTATAAAGCCTCCAGACCCTTCTAGAGGCCCCCAGGACCATTCTAAAAGCCCCCAGACAGTTCTAGAGACACCCAGGACCCTTCTAAAAGCACCCAGACACTTCTAGCGCCCTCAGGACCCTTCTAAAAGCCCCAAGACCCTTCTAGAGCTCCCCAGGACCCTTCTAAAAGCCCCCAGACCCATCTAGACCCCCCCAGGACTCTTCTAAAAGTATCCAGACCCTTCTAGAGCCCCCCAGGACCATTCTAAATGTCCCCAGACCCATCTAGACCCCCCCAGGACTCTTCTAAAAGCATCCAGACCCTTCTAGAGGCCCCCAGGACCCTTCTGAATGCCCCCAGACCCTTCTAGAGCCCCCCAGAACTCTTCTAAAAGCCTCCAGACCCTTCTAGAGGCCCCCAGGACCCTTCTGAAAGCCCCCAGACCCTTCTAGAGCTCCCCAGGACCCTTCTAAATGCACCCAGACACTTTTAGCGCCACCCAGGACCCTTCTAAAAGACCCCAGACCCTTCTAGAGCTCCCCAGGACCCTTCTAAAAGCACCCAGACCCTTCTAGAGCCCCCCAGGACCCTTCTAAAAGCACCCAGACCCTTCTAGAGCCCAACAGGTCCCTTCTAAATGCCCCCAGACTCTTCTAGACCCTCCCTGAATCCTTCTAAAAGCACCCAGACCATTCCAGAGCCTCCCAGGACCCTTCTAAAATCCCTCAGACACTTCTAGAGGCCCACAGGACACTTCTAAAAGCCCCCAGAGCCTTCTAGATGCCCCCAGGACCATTCTAAAAGCCCTCACACCCTTCTAGAGCACCCCAGGACCCTTCTAAAAGCACCCAGACCCTTCTAGAGCCCCCCAGGACCCTTCTAAAAGCCCCCATACCCTTCTAGAGACCCGCAGGACCCTTCTAAATGCCCCCAGACCCTTCTAGAGTCTCCCAGGACCCTTCTAAAAGCCCCCAGACCCTTCTAGAGCTCCCCAGGACCCTTCTAAAATACCCCAGACCCCTCTAGAGGCCCCCAGGGCTCCTCTAGTGGTCCCCACACCCTTCTAGAGCCCACAAGGACCCTTCTAAAAGCCCCCAGACCCTTCTAGAGACACGCAGGACACTCCTAAAAGCCCCCAGACCCTTCTAGAGCCTCCCAGGACCTTTCTAAAAGCCCCCAGACAATTCTAGACCTCCCCAGGACCCTTCTAAAATCACCCAGACCATTCTAGAGGCTCCCAGTGCCCCTCTAATGGTCCCCATACCCTTCTAGAGCCCCCAAGGACCCTTCTAAAAGCCCCCAGACCCTTCTATAGCCACGTAGGACCATTCTAAAAGCACCCAGACCCTTCTAGAGGCCCCCAGGACCCTTCTAAAATCCCCCAGACCCTTCTAGAGCCCCCCAGGACCTTTCTAAATGCCCCCAGACCCTTGTAGAGCCCCCCAGGACCCTTCTAAAAGCATCCAGACTATTCTAGAGGACCGCAGAACCCTTCTAAAATCCCCCAGACCCTTCTAGAACACCCCAGGACCCTTCTAAAAGACCCCAGACGATTCTAGAGCCCCTCAGGACTCTTCTAAATGCCCTCAGACACTTCTAGAGAGCCCAGGGCCCGTGTAAAAGCACCCAGACCCTTCTAGAGAACCCCAGGACCCTTCTAAAACCTCCCAGACCCTTCTAGACCCTCCCCGGATCTTTCTAAAAGCCCCAGACCCTTCTAGAGCCACCCAGGACCATTCTCAAAGACTCCAGACCCTTCTAGAGCCCCCAGGACCCTTCTAAAAGCCCCCAGACCCTTCTAGATCCTCCCCGTATCATTCTAAATGCCCCCAGACCCTTCTAGAGGACCCCAGGACCCTTCTAAAATCCGCCAGACCCTTCTAGAGCCTCCCCGGATCATTCTAAAAGCCCATAGACGCTTCTAGATGCCCCCAGGACCATTCTAAAACCCTCCAGACATTTGTAGAGCCTCCCAGGACCCTTCTAAACGCCCCCAGACCCTTCTAGAACCTCCCCGGATCCTTCTAAAAGTACCCGACCCATCTGGATCCTCCCAGGACCCTTCTAAAAGACCCCAGACCCTTCTAGAGGCCCCAAGAACCCTTCTAATAGCCCCCCAGACCCTTCTAGAGCCCCTCAGGACCGTTCTGAAAGCCACCAGACCATTCTAGAGCACCCCAGGACCCTTCTAAATGCCCCCAGACCTTTCTAGAGGCCCCCAGGATCCTTCTAAAATCTCCCAGACCCTTCTAGAGACCCCCAGGACCCTTCTAAATGCCCCCAGTCCCTTCTAGAGCCCCCCAGGACCTTCTAAAAGCCTCCAGACTTTTCTAGATGCACGCAGGACCCTTCTGAAAGCCCCAAGACCCTTCTAGAGCCCCCCATAACTCCTCTAAAAGCCTCCAGACCCTTCTAGAGAAGCCCAGGGCCCCTATAAAAGCACCCAGACCCTTCTAGAGCTCCCCAGGACCCTTCTAAAATCCCTCAGACCCTTCTAGAGCCCCCCAGGACCCTTCCAAAATCCCCCAGACCCTTCTAGAACCGCCCAGGACCCTTGTAAAACCACCCAGACCGTTCTAGACCCTCCCCGGATCCTTCTAAAAGCCCCCACACCCTTCTAGAGCAACCCAGGACCCTTCTAAAAGCCTCCAGCCTCTTCTAGAGCCCCCCAGGACCCTTCTAAAAGCCCCCAGACCCTTCTAGAGATTCCACGTATCCTTCTAAAAGCCCCCAGACCCTTCTAGAGCCCCCCAGGACCCTTCTAAATGCCCCCAGACCCATCTAGAGCCCCCAGGACTCTTCTAAAAGCATCCAGTCCCTTCTAGAGGCCACCAGGACCGTTCTGAATGCCCCCAGACCATTCTAGAGCCCATCAGGACCATTCTAAAAGCCTCCAGACCCTTCTACATGCCCCCAGGACCTGTCTGAAAGCCCCCAGACCCTTCTAGAGCTCCCCAGGACCCTTCCAAATACACCCAAACACTTCTAGCGACCCCCAGGACCCTTCTGAAAGCCCCAGACCCTTCTAGAGCTCTCCAGGACTCTTCTAAAAAGCCCCAGACCCTTCTAGAGCCCCCCAGGACCCGTCTAAAAGACCCCAGACCCTTCTAGAGCTCCACAGGACCCTTCTAAAAGCCCCAGACCCTTCTAGACCCTCCCCGGATCCTTCTAAAAGCACCCAGACCCTTCTAGAGCCTCCTCGGACCCTTCTAAAAGGCCGCAGACAATTCTAGAGCCCCCCAGGACCCTTCTAAAAGCACCCAGAGACTTCTAGATGCACCCAGGACCATTCTAAAAGCACTCACACCCTTCTAGAGCCCACCAGGACCCTTCTAAAAGCCGCCAGACCCTTCTAGAACCCCCAGGTCCCTTCTAAAAGCAGCCAGACGCTTCTAGAGACCCGCAGGACCCTTCTAAATGCACCCAGACCCTTCTAGATTCTCCCAGGACCCTTCTAAAAGCACCCAGACCCTTCTAGAGCTCCCCAGGACCCTTCTAAAAGCCCCAAGACCCTTCTAGAGCTCCCCAGGACCCTTCTAAAAGCCCCCAGACCCTTCTAGAGGCCCCCAGGACCCTTCTAAAAGCACCCAGACCCTTCTAGAGCCCCACAGGACCCTTCTAAAAGCCCCCAGACCCTTCTAGACCCTCCCCGAATCCTTCTAAAAGCAACCAGACCCTTCTAGAGCCTCCCAGGACCCTTTTAAAATCCCTCAGACACTTCTAGAAGCCACCAGGACCCTTCTAAAAGCCATCAGAGTCTTCGAGATGCCCCCAGGACCCTTCTAAAAGACCTCACACCCTTCTAGAGCCCCCCAGGACCATTCTAAAAGAACCCAGACCCTTCTAGAGACCCGAAGGACCCTTCTAAAAGCACTCAGACCCTTCTAGAGTCTCCCAGGACCCTTCTAAAAGCACCCAGACCCTTCTAGAGCTCCCCAGGACCTATCTAAACTCCCCCAGACCCTTCTAGAGCCCCCCAGGACCATTCTAAATGTCCCCAGACCCATCTAGACCCCCCAGGACTCTTCTAAAAGCATCCAGACCCTTCTAGAGGCCCCCAGGACCCTTCTGAATGCCCCCAGACTGTTCTAGAGCCCCCCAGAACTCTTCTAAAAGCCTCCAGACCCTTCTAGAGGCCCCCAGGACCCTTCTGAAAGCACCCAGACCCTTCTAGAGCTCCCCAGGACCCTTCTAAATGCACCCAGACACTTTTAGCGCCACCCAGGACCCTTCTAAAAGACCCCAGACCCTTCTAGAGCTCCCCAGGACCCTTCTAAAAGCACCCAGACCCTTCTAGAGCCCCCCAGGACCCTTCTAAAAGCACCCAGACCCTTCTAGAGCCCCACAGGACCCTTCTAAATGCCCCCAGACTCTTCTAGACCCTCCCCGAATCCTTCTAAAAGCACCCAGACCATTCCAGAGCCTCCCAGGACCCTTCTAAAATCCCTCAGACACTTCTAGAGGCCCACAGGACACTTCTAAAAGCCCCCAGATCCTTCTAGATGCCCCCAGGACCATTCTAAAAGCACTCACACCCTTCTAGAGCACACCAGGACCCTTCTAAAAGTCTCAAGACCCTTCTAGTGCCCCCCAGGACCCTTCTAAAAGCCCCCAGACCCTTCTAGAGACCCGCAGGACCCTTCTAAATGCCCCCAGACCCTTCTAGAGTCTCCCAGGACCCTTCTAAAACCCCCAGACCCTTCTAGAGCTCCCCAGGACCCTTCTAAAATACCCCAGACCCCTCTAGAGGCCCCCAGGGCTCCTCTAGTGGTCCCCACACCCTTCTAGAGCCCCCAAGGACCCTTCTAAAAGCCCCCAGACCCTTCTAGAGACACGCAGGACTCTTCTAAAAGCCCCCAGACCCTTCTAGAGCCTCCCAGGACCTTTCTAAAAGCCCCCAGACAATTCTAGACCTCCCGAGGACCCTTCTAAAATTACCCAGACCATTCTAGAGGCTCCCAGTGCCCCTCTAATGGTCCCCAGACCCTTCTAGAGCCCCCAAGGACCCTTCTAAAAGCCCCCAGACCCTTCTATAGCCACCTAGGACCATTCTAAAAGCACTCAGACCCTTCTAGAGCCCTTCAGGACCCGTCTAAAATCCCCCAGACCCTTCTAGAGCCCCCCAGGACCCTTCTAAATGCCCCCAGACCCTTGTAGAGCCCCCCAGGACCCTTCTAAAAGCATCCAGACTATTCTAGAGGATCGCATGACCCTTCTAAAATCCCCCAGACCCATCTAGAACACCCCAGGACCCTTCTAAAAGCCCCCAGACCCTTCTAGAGCCTCCCCGGATCATTCTAAAAGCCCATAGACGCTTCTAGATGCCCCCAGGACCATTCTAAAACCCTCCAGACATTTGTAGAGCCTCCCAGGACCCTTCTAAACGCCCCCAGACCCTTCTAGAACCTCCCCGGATCCTTCTAAAAGTACCCAGACCCATCTGGATCCTCCCAGGACCCTTCTAAAAGACCCCAGACCCTTCTAGAGGCCCCAAGAACCCTTCTAATAGCCCCCCAGACCCTTCTAGAGCCCCCCAGGACCCTTCTAAAAGCACCCAGACCCTTCTAGAGACCCGCAGGACCCTTCTAAATGCACCCAGACCCTTCTAGATTCTACCAGGACCCTTCTAAAAGCCCCCAGACCATTCTAGAGCTCCCCAGGACCCGTCTAAAATACCCCAGACCCTTCTAGAGGTCCCCAGGGCCCCTCTAATGGTCCCCAGACCCTTCTAGAACCCCCAAGGACCATTCTAAAAGCCCCCAGACCCATCAAGAGCTCCCCAGAACCCTTCTAAAATCACCCAGACCCTTCTAGAGGCCCCTAGGGCCCCTCTAATGGTCCCCAGACCCTTCTAGAGCCCCCAAGGACCCTTCTAAAAGCCCCCAGACCATTCTAGAGCTCCCCAGGACCCTTCTAAAATCCCTCAGACCCTTCTAGAGGCCCCTAGGGCCCCTCTAATGGTCCCCAGACCCTTCTAGAGCCCCCAAGGACCCTTCTAAAATCCCACAGACCCTTCTAGAGCCCCCCAGGACCCTTCTAAAAGTCCCCAGACCCTTATAGACCCTCCCCGGATCCTTCTAAAATCCCCCAGACCCTTCTAGAGCCTCCCAGGACCATTATAAAATACCTCAGACCATTCTAGAGCCCCACAGGACCCTTATAAAAGCCCCCAGAGACTTCTAGATGCCCCCAGGACTATTCTAAAAGCCCTCACACCCTTCTAGAGCCGACCAGGACCCTTCTAAAAGCCGCCAGACCCTTCTAGAGCCCCCCAGGACCCTTCTAAAAGCTCCCAGACCCTTCTAGAGACCCGCAGGACCCATCTAAATGCCCCCAGACCCTTCTAGAGTTTCCCAGGACCATTCTAAAAGCCCCCAGACCCTTCTAGAGCTCCCCAGGACTCTTCTAAAATACCCCAGACCCTTCTAGATGCCTCCAGGTCCCCTCTAGTGGTCCCCAGACCCTTCTAGAGCCCCCAAGGACCATTCTAAAAGCCCCCAGACCCTTCTAGAGGCCCCTAGGGCCCCTCTAATGGTCCCCAGACCCTTCTAGAGCCCCAAGGACCCTTCTAAAAGCCTCCAGACCCTTCTAGAGACCCGCAGGACCCTTCTAAATGCCCCCAGACCTTTCTAGAGGCCCCCAGGATCCTTCTAAAATCCCCCAGACCCTTCTAGAGCCCCCCAGGACACTTCTAAATGCCCCCAGACCCTTCTAGAGCCCCCCAGGACCCTTCTAAAAGCCCCCAGACCCTTCTAGAGCTCCCCAGGAAGGGTCTAAAATACCCAAGACCCTTCTAGAGGTCCCCAGGGCCCCTCTAGTGGTCCCCAGACCCTTCTAGAGCCCCCAAGGACCATTCTAAAAGCCCCCAGACCCTTCAAGAGCCCCCAAGGACCCTTCTAAAAGCCCCCAGACCCTTCTAGAGACCCGCAGGACCCTTCTAAAGGACCCCAGACCCTTGTAGACGATCCCTGGATCCATCTAATAGCCCCCAGACCCTTCTAGAGCCCCCCAGGACCCTTCTAAAAGTCCCCAGACCCTTCTAGACCCTCCCTGGATCCTTCTAAAAGCACCCAGACCCTTCTAGAGCCTCCCAGGACCCTTATAAAATCCCTCAGACCATTCTAGAGCCCCCCAGGACCCTTCTAAAAGCTCCCAGACCCTTCTAGATACCCGCAGGACCAATCTAAATGCCCCCAGACCCTTCTAGAGTTTCCCAGGACCATTCTAAAAGCCCCCAGACCCTTCTAGAGCTCCCCAGGACCCTTCTAAAATACCCCAGACTCTTCTAGAGGCCTCCAGGGCCCCTCTAGTGGTCCCCAGACCCTTCTAGAGCCCCCAAGGACCATTCTAAAAGCCCTCAGACACTTCTACAGCCTCCCAGGACCCTTCTGAAAGCCCCCAGACCCTTCTAGATGCGCCCAGGACCTTTCTAAAAGACCCCAGACCATTCTAGAGCCCCCCAGGACTCTTCTAAAAGCCCCCAGACCCTTCTAGAGAAGTCCAGGGCCCTTCTAAATGCACCCAGACCATTCTAGACCCTCCCCGGATCCTTCTAAAAGCACCCAGACCCTTCTAGAACCTCCCAGGACCCTTCTAAAATCCATCAGACCATTCTAGAGCCTCCCAGGACCCTTCTAAAAGCCCCCAGATCCTTCTAGAGACCCGCAGGACCCTTCTAAAAGCCTCCAGACCCTTCTAGAGCAACCCAGGACCCTTCTAAAAGCCCCCAGACCCTTCTAGAAATTCCACGTATCCTTCTAAAAGCCCCCAGACCCTTCTAGATCCCCCCAGGACCCTTCTAAATGCACCCAGACCCATCTAGAGCCCCCCAGGACCCTTCTAAAAGCATCCAGTCCCTTCTAGAGGCCACCAGGACCGTTCTGTATGCCCCCAGACCCTTCTAGAGCGCTCCAGGACCCTTCTAAAAGCCTCCAGACCCTTCTACATGCCCCCAAGACCCTTCTGAAAGCCCCCAGACCCTTCTAGAGCTCCCCAAGACCCTTCCAAATACACCCAGACACTTCTAGCGACCCCCAGGATCATTCTGAAAGCCCCAGACCCTTCTAGAGCTCCCCAGGACTCTTCTAAAAGGACCCAGAGCCTTCTAGAGCCCCCCAGGAATCGTCTAAAAGACCCCAGACCCTTCTAGAGCTCCACAGGACCCTTCTAAAAGCCCCAGACCCTTCTAGACCCTAACCGGATCCTTCTAAAAGCACCCAGACCCTACTAGAGCCTCCCCGGACCCTTCTACAACTCCTCAGACACTTCTAGAGGCCCCCAGGACCCTTCTAAAAGCACCCAGAGATTTCTAGATGCAACCAGGACCATTCTAAAAGCTCTCACACCCTTCTAGAGCCCCCCAGGACCCTTCTAAAAGCCGCCAGACCCTTCTAGAGCCCCACAGGACCCTTCTAAAAGCCCTCAGACCCTTCTAGAGACACGCAGGACCTTCTAAATGCCCCCAGACCCTTCTAGAGTCTCCCAGGACGCTTCTAAAAGCCCCCAGACCCTTCTAGATCTCCCCAGGACCCTTCTAAAATACCCCAGACCTTTCTAGAGGCACCCAGGGCCCCTCTAGTGGTCCCCAGACCCTTCTAGAGCCCCCAAGGACCATTCTAAAAGCCCCCAGACCCTTCTAGAGACCCGCGGGACCCTTCTAAATGCACCCAGACAATTCTACAGCCTACCAGGAGCCTTCTAAAAGCCCCCAGACCCTTCTAGAGGCCCCTAGGGCCCCTCTAATGGTCCCCAGACCCTTCTAGAGCCCCCAAGGACCCTTCTAAAAGCCCCCAGACCCTTCTAGAGACCCGCAGGACCCTTCTAAAACAACCCAGACCCTTGTTAGACCATCCCAGGACCCTTCTAATATCCCCCAGACCCTTCTAGAGCCCCCCAGGACCCTTCTAAAAGCCTCCAGACCCTTCTAGACCCTCCCCGGATCCTTCTAAAAGCACCCAGACCCTTCTACAGCCCCCCAGGACCCTTATAAAAGCCCCCAGAGCCTTCTAGATGCCCCCAGGACCCTTCTAAAAGCCCCCACACCATTCTAGAGCCACACCGGAACCTTCTAAAAGCCTCCAGACCCTTCTAGAGCCCCCCAGGACCCTTCTAAAAGCCCCCAGACCCTTCTAGAGGCCCCCAGGACTCTTCTAAAAGCCCCCAGACCCTTCTAGAGGCCCCCTGGACCCTTCTAAAAGCCTCCAGACATTTGTAGAGCCCCCCAGGACCCTTCTAAATGCACCCAGACCAATCTAGACCCTCTCCGGATCCTTCTAAAAGCACCCAGACCCATCTGGATCCTCCCAGGACCCTTCTAAAAGACTCCAGACCCTTCTAGATGCGCCCAGGACCCTTCTAAAAGCTTCCAGACCCTTCTAGAGGCCCCCAGGACCCTTCTGAAAACCCCCAGACCCTTCTAGAGCACACCAGGACCCTTCTAAATGCCCCCAGACCCTTCTAGAGCCGCCCAGGGCCCTTCTAAAAGCTTCCAGACCCTTCTAGAGGCCCCCAGGACCCTTCTGAATGCCCCCAGACCCTTCTAGAGCCCCCCAGGACCCTTCTAAAAGACTCCAGACCCTTCTACAGCCCCCCAGGACCCTTCTGAAAGCCCCCAGACCCTTCTAGAGCTACCCAGGACCCTTCTAAAATCCCCAGACGCTTCTAGAGCCCCTTAGGACCCTTCTAAAAGCACCCAGACCCTTCTAGAGCCCCCTAGGCCCTATCTAAAAGCACCCTGACCCTTCTAGAGAACCACAGGACCCTTCTAAAAGACCCCAGACCCTTCTAGACCCTCCCTGGATCATTCTAAAAGCACCCAGACCCTTCTAGAGCCTCCCAGGACCCTTCTAAAATCCCTCAGACAATTCTAGAGGCCCCCAGGACCCTTTTAAAAGCCCCCAGAGCCTTCTAGATGCCCCCAGGAACCTTCTAAAAGCCCTCACACCCTTCTAGAGCCCACCAGGACTATCCTAAAACTCCCCCGACCCTTCTAGAGCCCCCCAGGACACTTCTAAAAGCACCCAGACCCTTCTAGAGACCCGCAGGACCCATCTAAAAGCCCCCAGACCCTTCTAGAGCCCCCCAGGACCCTTCTAAAAGACTCCAGACCCTTCTACAGCCCCCCAGGACCCTTCTGAATGCCCCCAGACCCTTCTAGAGCTACCCAGAACCCTTCTAAAATACCCCAGACCCTTCTAGAGCTCTCCAGGACCCTTCTAATATCCCCCAGACCCTTCTAGATGCCCCCAAGGCCCCTCTAATGATACTCAGACCCTTCTAGAGCCCCCAAGGACCCTTCTAACAGGACCCAGACCCTTCTAGAGACCCGCAGGACAATTCTAAAAGCCCCCAGACCCTTCTACAGCCTCCCGGGACCCTTCTAAAAGACCCCAGACCCTTCTAGAGCTCCCCAGGACCCTTCTAAAAGCACCCAGACCCTTCTAGAGCTCCCCAGGACCCTATAGAAGACCCCACACCCTTCTTGAGGCACCCAGGACCCTTCCAAAATACCCCAGACCCTTCTAGAGCCACCCAAAGACCCTTCTCAAAGAACCTAGACCCTTCGAGAGCCCGCCAGGACACTTCTATAAGCCCCCAGACCCGTCTAGAGGACCCCAAGGCCCCTCTTAAGGACCCCCGTCTCTCCTAGAAGGGTCTCGGGGCTTTTAGAAAGGCCCTGGGGGGCTCTAGAATGGTCTGGGGGCTTTTAGAAGGGTCCTGGGGTTCTCTAGAAGGGTCTGGGGGCTTCTTAAAGTATCCTGGTGGCATCTAGAATGGTGTGGGATATATCAGAGGGGTTCGGGGATGATCTAGAAGGGTCTGGGGACTTTTAGAAGGGTCCGGGGGGCCTCTAGAAGGGTCTGGGGGCTTTTAGAAGGGTCCTGCGAGGCTCTAGAAGGGTCCGGGGGCTTTTAGAGGGGTCCTGCGAGGCTCTAGAAGGGTCTGGGGGCTTTTAGAATGATCCGGGGAGGGTCTAGAAGGGTCTGGGGGCCTTTAGAAGGGTCCTGGGGGTCTCTAGAAGGGTCTGAGGGCTTTTAGAATGATCCGGGGAGGGTCTAGAAGAGTCTGGGGGCCTTTAGAATGGTCCTGGGGCTCTCTAGAAGGGTCTGGGTGCTTTTAGAAGGGTCCTGGGAGGCTCTAGAAGGGTTTGGGGGCTTTTAGAATGGGCCTGGGTGGCTCTAGAAGGTTCTGGTTGCTTTTCGAAGGGTCCTGGCTTATCTAGAAGGGTCTGGGGGCATTTAGAAGGGTCCTGGGTGTCTCTAGAAGGGTCTGGGTGCTTTTAGAATGGTCCTGGGGGGCTCTAGAAGGGTCTGGTGGCTTTTAGAAGGGTCCTGGGTGGATCTAGAAGGTTCTGGAGGCTTTCAGAAGGGTCATGGGGGTCTCTAGAATGGTCTGGGGGCTTTTAGAAGGGTCCTGGGGAGCCCTAGAAGGGTCTGGGTTCTTTTAGAAGGGTCCTGGGATGCTCTAGAAGGTTCTTGGGGCTATCAGAAGGGTCCTGGGGGCCTCTAGAAGGGTCTGGGTGCTTTTAGAAGGGTCCTGGGGTGCTCTAGAAGGGTCTTGGGGCTTTTAGAAGGGTCCTGGGGTGCTCTAGAATGTTCTGGGTGCTTTTAGAAGGGTCCTGGTGTCCTCTAGAAGGGTCTGAGGGCTTTAGAATGGTCCCGGGAGGCTCTAGAATGGTCTGGGGTTTTTTAGAAGGATCCGGGGAGGGTCTAGAAGGGTCTGGGGGCTTTTAGAAGGGTCCTGGGGGCCTCTAGAAGGGTCTGGGGGCATTTAGATGGGTCATAGGGGGCTCTAGAAGGGTCAGGGGGCTTTTAGAAGGGTCCTGGGGGGCTCTAGAATGGTCTGGGGGCTTTTAGAATGATCCGGGGACGGTCTAGAAGGGTCTGGGTGCTTTTATAAGGGACCGGGGAGCCTCTAGAAGGGTCTGGGTGCTTTTAGAAAGGTCCTGGGGGGCTCTAGAAGGGTCTAGAGGCTTTTAGACGAGTCCTGGGGGACTCTAGAAGGGTCTGGGGGCTTGTAGAAGGGTCCTGGGGGGCTCTAGAAGGGTCTGGCTGCTTGTAGAATGGTCCTGGGGGGGCTCTAGAAGGGTCTGGTTGCTTTTAGAAGGGTCCTGGGGGCCTCTAGAAGGGTCTGGGGGCTTTTAGAAGGGTCCTTGGGGGCTCTAGAAGGGTCTGGGTGCTTGTAGAAAGGTCCTGGTAGGCTCTAGAATGGTCTGGGGGCTTTTAGAAGGGTCCTGGGGTGCTCTAGAATGGTCTGGGTGCTTTTAGAATGGTCCTGGGAGGCTCTAGAAGGGTCTGGGGGCTTTTAGAAGGGTCCTGGGTGGCTCTAGAATGGTCTGGGGGCTTTTAGAAGGGTCCTGGGAGGATCTAGAAGAGTCTGGGGGCTTTTAGAAGGATCCTGGGGGGCTCTAGAAGGGTCTGGGGGCTTTTAGAATGGTCCTGGGATGCTCTAGAAGGGTCTTGGTGCTTTTAGAAGGGTCCTGGAGGACTCTAGAAGGTTCTGGGTGCTTTCGGAAAGGTCCAGGGGGCCTCTAGAAGGGTCTGGAGGCCTTTAGAAGGGTCCGGGGGGGCTCTAGAATGGTCTGGGGGCTTTTAGACGGGTCCTGGCGTGCTCTAGAAAGGTCTGGGGACTTTTAGAAGGGTCCTGGGGTGCTCTAGAAGGGACGGGGTGCCTTAAGAGGAGGCCTGGGGGGCTCTAGAAGTGTCTGGGGTCTTTTAGAAGGGTCCTGGGGTGCTCTAGAAGGGTCTGGGGTCTTTTAGAAATGTCCTGGGGGGGTCTAGAAGGGTCTGGGGGCTTTTAGAATGGTCCTGGGAGGCTCTAGAATGGTCTGGGTGCTTTTAGAAGGGTTCTGGGTGCCTCTTGAAGGGTCTGGGGGCATTTAGAAGGGTCCTGGGGGGCTCTAGAAGGGTCTAGGGGCTTTTAGAAGGGTCATGGGGGTCTCTAGAAGGGTCTGGGGGCTTTTGGAATGATCCTGGGGGGCTCTAGAAGGGTCTGGGGGCTTTTAGAATGATCCTGGGGGTCTCTAGAAGGGTCTGGGGGCTTTTAGAATGATCCGGGGACCGTCTAGAAAGGTCTGGGTGCTTTTTGATGGATCCTAGGTGGCTCTAGAAGGGTCTGGGTGCTTTTAGAAGGGTCCTGGGAGGCTCTAGAAGGGTTTGGGGGCTTTTAGAATGGGCCTGGGTGGCTCTAGAAGGTTCTGGTTGCTTTTCGAAGGGTCCTGGCTTATCTAGAAGGGTCTGGGGGCATTTAGAAGGGTCCTGGGTGTCTCTAGAAGGGTCTGGGTGCTTTTAGAATGGTCCTGGGGGGCTCTAGAAGGGTCTGGTGGCTTTTAGAAGGGTCCTGGGTGGATCTAGAAGGTTCTGGAGGCTTTCAGAAGGGTCATGGGGGTCTCTAGAATGGTCTGGGGGCTTTTAGAAGGGTCCTGGGGAGCCCTAGAAGGGTCTGGGTTCTTTTAGAAGGGTCCTGGGATGCTCTAGAAGGTTCTTGGGGCTATCAGAAGGGTCCTGGGGGCCTCTAGAAGGGTCTGGGTGCTTTTAGAAGGGTCCTGGGGTGCTCTAGAAGGGTCTTGGGGCTTTTAGAAGGGTCCTGGGGTGCTCTAGAATGTTCTGGGTGCTTTTAGAAGGGTCCTGGTGTCCTCTAGAAGGGTCTGAGGGCTTTAGAATGGTCCCGGGAGGCTCTAGAATGGTCTGGGGTTTTTTAGAAGGATCCGGGGAGGGTCTAGAAGGGTCTGGGGGCTTTTAGAAGGGTCCTGGGGGCCTCTAGAAGGGTCTGGGGGCATTTAGATGGGTCATAGGGGGCTCTAGAAGGGTCAGGGGGCTTTTAGAAGGGTCCTGGGGGGCTCTAGAATGGTCTGGGGGCTTTTAGAATGATCCGGGGACGGTCTAGAAGGGTCTGGGTGCTTTTATAAGGGACCGGGGAGCCTCTAGAAGGGTCTGGGTGCTTTTAGAAAGGTCCTGGGGGGCTCTAGAAGGGTCTAGAGGCTTTTAGACGAGTCCTGGGGGACTCTAGAAGGGTCTGGGGGCTTGTAGAAGGGTCCTGGGGGGCTCTAGAAGGGTCTGGCTGCTTGTAGAATGGTCCTGGGGGGGCTCTAGAAGGGTCTGGTTGCTTTTAGAAGGGTCCTGGGGGCCTCTAGAAGGGTCTGGGGGCTTTTAGAAGGGTCCTTGGGGGCTCTAGAAGGGTCTGGGTGCTTGTAGAAAGGTCCTGGTAGGCTCTAGAATGGTCTGGGGGCTTTTAGAAGGGTCCTGGGGTGCTCTAGAATGGTCTGGGTGCTTTTAGAATGGTCCTGGGAGGCTCTAGAAGGGTCTGGGGGCTTTTAGAAGGGTCCTGGGTGGCTCTAGAATGGTCTGGGGGCTTTTAGAAGGGTCCTGGGAGGATCTAGAAGAGTCTGGGGGCTTTTAGAAGGATCCTGGGGGGCTCTAGAAGGGTCTGGGGGCTTTTAGAATGGTCCTGGGATGCTCTAGAAGGGTCTGGGTGCTTTTAGAAGGGTCCTGGAGGACTCTAGAAGGTTCTGGGTGCTTTCGGAAAGGTCCAGGGGGCCTCTAGAAGGGTCTGGAGGCCTTTAGAAGGGTCCGGGGGGGCTCTAGAATGGTCTGGGGGCTTTTAGACGGGTCCTGGCGTGCTCTAGAAAGGTCTGGGGACTTTTAGAAGGGTCCTGGGGTGCTCTAGAAGGGACGGGGTGCCTTAAGAGGAGGCCTGGGGGGCTCTAGAAGTGTCTGGGGTCTTTTAGAAGGGTCCTGGGGTGCTCTAGAAGGGTCTGGGGTCTTTTAGAAATGTCCTGGGGGGGTCTAGAAGGGTCTGGGGGCTTTTAGAATGGTCCTGGGAGGCTCTAGAATGGTCTGGGTGCTTTTAGAAGGGTTCTGGGTGCCTCTTGAAGGGTCTGGGGGCATTTAGAAGGGTCCTGGGGGGCTCTAGAAGGGTCTAGGGGCTTTTAGAAGGGTCATGGGGGTCTCTAGAAGGGTCTGGGGGCTTTTGGAATGATCCTGGGGGGCTCTAGAAGGGTCTGGGGGCTTTTAGAATGATCCTGGGGGTCTCTAGAAGGGTCTGGGGGCTTTTAGAATGATCCGGGGACCGTCTAGAAAGGTCTGGGTGCTTTTTGATGGATCCTAGGTGGCTCTAGAAGGGTCTGGGGGCTTTTAGAAGGATCCGGGGAGGGTCTAGAAGGGTCTGGGGGCTTTTAGAATGGTCCTGGGATGCTCTAGAAGGGTCTTGGTGCTTTTAGAAGGGTCCTGGAGGACTCTAGAATGTTCTGGGTGCTTTCAGAAAGGTCCAGGGGGCCTCTAGAAGGGTCTGGAGGCCTTTAGAAGGGTCCGGGGGGGCTCTAGAATGGTCTGGGGGCTTTTAGACGGGTCCTGGCGTGCTCTAGAAAGGTCTGGGGACTTTTAGAAGGGTCCTGGGGTGCTCTAGAAGGGACGGGGTGCCTTAAGAGGAGGCCTGGGGGGCTCTAGAAGTGTCTGGGGTCTTTTAGAAGGGTCCTGGGGTGCTCTAGAAGGGTCTGGGGTCTTTTAGAAATGTCCTGGGGGGGTCTAGAAGGGTCTGGGGGCTTTTAGAATGGTCCTGGGAGGCTCTAGAATGGTCTGGGTGCTTTTAGAAGGGTTCTGGGTGCCTCTTGAAGGGTCTGGGGGCATTTAGAAGGGTCCTGGGGGGCTCTAGAAGGGTCTAGGGGCTTTTAGAAGGGTACTGGGGGCTCTAGAAGGGTCTGGGTGCTTTTAGAATGATCCTGGGTGGCTCTAGAAGGGTCTGGGGTCTTTTCGAAGGATCCGGGGAGGGTCTAGAAGGGTCTGGGGGCTTTTAGAAGTGTCCTAGGGGACTCTAGAAGGGTCTGGGGGCTTTTAGATGAGTCCGAGGGGGCTCTAGAAGGGTCTGGGGGCTTTTGGAATGATCCTGGGGGGCTCTAGAAGGGTCTGGGGTCTTTTCGAAGGATCCTGGGGGTCTCTAGAAGGGTCTGGGTGCTTTTAGAATGATCCGGGGACCGTCTAGAAAGGTCTGGGTGCTTTTTGAAGGATCCTAGGTGGCTCTAGAAGGGTCTGGGGGCTTTTAGAAGGATCCGGGGAGGGTCTAGAAGGGTCTGGGGGCTTTTAGAAGGGTCCTGGGTTTCTCTAGAAGGGTCTGGTTGCTTTTAGAAGGGTACTGGGAGGCTCTAGAAGGGTCTGGGTGCTTTTATAAGGGTCCGGGGAGCCTCTAGAAAGGTCTGGGTGCTTTTAGAAAGGTCCTGGGGGGCTCTAGAAGGGTCTAGAGGCTTTTAGACGGGTCCTGTGGGCCTCTAGAAGGGTCTGGGTGCTTTTAGAAGGGTCCTGGGTGGCTCTAGAAGAGTCTGGGGGCTTGTAGAAGGGTCCTGGGGGGCTCTAGAAGGGTCTGGGGGCTTTTAGAAGGGTCCTGGGGTCATCTAGAAAGATCTGGGAGGTTTTAGAAGGGTTCTGGGGAAATCTAGAAGGGTCTGGGGTCTTTTAGAAGGGTCCTGGGGTGCTCTAGAATGGTCTGGGGGCTTTTAGAAGGGTCCTGGGGTGCTCTAGAAGCGTCTGGGGGCTTTTAGAAGGGTCCTGGGGGGCTCTAGAAGGGTCTAGAGGCTTTTAGAAGGGTCCTGGAGGTCTCTAGAAGGGTCTGGGGGCTTTAAGAAGCGTCCTGGGTGGCTCTAGAAGGGTCTGGGGGCTTTTAGAAGGGTCCTGGGGGTCTCTAGAAGGGTCTGGGAGCTTTTAGAAGGGTCCTGGGAGACTCTAGAAGGGTCTGGGGGCTTTTAGATCTGTCCTGGGATGCTCTAGAAGGGTCTGGGGACTTTTAGAACTGTCCTGGGATGCTCTTGAAGGTTCTGGGGGCTTTCAGAAGGGTCCAGGGGTCCTCTAGAAGGGTCTGGAGGCTTTTAGAAGGGTCCGGGGGGGCTCTAGAAGGGTCTGGGGGCTTTTAGAAGGGTCCTGGAGTGCTCTAGAAGGGTCTGGGGGCTTTTAGAATGCTCCTGGGGATCTCTAGAATTGTCTGGGGTCTTTTAGAAAGATCCGGGGAGTGTCTAGATGTGTCTGCGGCCTTTCAGAAGGGTCCTGGGGGGCTCTAGAAGGGTCTGGGGGCTTTTAGAAGGGTCCTGGGGGCGTCTAGAAGGGTCTGGGGTCTTTTAGAATGGTCCTGGGAGGCTCTAGAAGGGTCTGGGTGCTTTTAGAAGGGTCCTGGGGCCCTCTAGAGGGGTCTGAGTGCTTTTAGAAGGGTCCTGTGGCCCTCTAGAAGGGTCTGGGGGCTTTTGGAATGATCCGGGGAGGGTCTAGAAGGTTCTGGGGGCTTTTAGAAGGGTCCTGGGGGGCTCTAGAAGGGTCTGGGATCTATTAGATTGGTCCGGGGGGGCTCTAGAAGGGTCTGGGGGTTTTTAGAAGGCTCCTGGGAGGCTCTAGAATGGTCTGGGGGCTTTTAGAATGTTCCTGGGGTTCTCTAGAAGGGTCTGGGGACTTATAGAAGGGTCCTGGGGGCCTCTAGAAGGGTCTGAGAACTATTAGAGTGGTTCGGGGGGGCTCTAGAAGGTTCTGGAGGCTTTCAGAAGGGTCATGGGTGTCTCTAGAATGGTCTGGGGGCTTTTAGAAGGGTCCTGGGGAGCCCTAGAAGGGTCTGGGTTCTTTTAGAAGAGTCCTGGGGGGCTCTAGAAGGGTCTTGGGGCTTTTAGAAGGGTCCTGGGGTGCTCTAGAAGGGTCTGGGGACTTTTAGAAGGGTCCTGGTGTGCTCTAGAATGGACGGGGTGCCTTAAGAGGGCCCTGGGGACCTCTAGATTGGTCTGGGGGCTTTTAGAAGGGTCCTGGGGGGCTCTAGAAGGGTCTGTAGGCTCTTAGAAGGGTCCTGGGGCTCTAGAAGGGTCTGGGGGCTTTTAGAAGTGTCCTGGTGTCCTCTAGAAGGGTCTGAGGGCTTTAGAATGGTCCCGGGAGGCTCTAGAATGGTCTGGGGTTTTTTAGAAGGATCCGGGGAGGGTCTAGAAGGGTCTGGGGGCTTTTAGAAGGGTCCTGGGGGCCTCTAGAAGGGTCTGGGGGCATTTAGATGGGTCATAGGGGGCTCTAGAAGGGTCAGGGGGCTTTTAGAATGGTCCTGGGGGGCTCTATAAGTTTCTGGGGGCTTTTAGAATGATCCGGGGACGGTCTAGAAGGGTCTGGGTGCTTTTTGAAGGATCCTAGGGGGCTCTAGAAGGGTCTGAGGGCGTTTAGAAGGATCCGGGGAGTGTCTAGAAGGGTCTGGGGGCTTTTAGAAGGGTCCTGGGGGTCTCTAGAAGGGTCTGGTGGCTTTTAGAAGGGTCCTGGGAGGCTCTAGAAGGGTCGGGGTGCTTTTATAAGGGACCGGTTAGCCTCTAGAAGGGTCTGGGTGCTTTTAGAAAGGTCCTGGGGGTCTCTAGAAGGGTCTAGAGGCTTTTAGACGAGTCCTGGGGGCCTCTAGAAGGGTCTGGGGGCTTTTAGAAGGGTCCTGGGTGGATCTAGATTGGTCTGGGGGCTTGTAGAAAGGTCCTGGGGGGCTCTAGAAGGGTCTGGGTGCTTGTAGAATGGTCCTGGGGGGGCTCTAGAAGGGTCTGGTTGGTTTTAGAAGGGTCCTGGGGGCCTCTAGAAGGGTCTGGGGGCTTTTAGAAGCGTCCTTGGGGGCTCTAGAAGGGTCTGGGGGCTTGTAGAAAGGTCCTGGTAGGCTCTAGAAGGGTCTGGGTGCTTTTAGAAGGGTCCTGGGAGGCTCTAGAAGGGTCTGGGGGCTTTTAGAAGGGTCCTGGGTGGCTCTAGAATGGTCTGGGGGCTTTTAGAAGGGTCCTGGGAGGATCTAGAAGTGTCTGGGGGCTTTTAGAAGGATCCTGGGAGGCTCTAGAAGGTTCTGGGGCCTTTTAGAAGGGTCCTGGGATGCTCTAGAAGGGTCTTGGTGCTTTTAGAAGGGTCCTGGAGGGCTCTAGACGGTTCTGGGTGCTTTCAGAAAGGTCCAGGGGGCCTCTAGAAGGGTCTGGAGGCATTTAGAAGGGTCCGGGGGGGCTCTAGAATGGTCTGGGGGCTTTTAGATGGGTCCTGGCGTGCTCTAGAAAGGTCTGGGGACTTTTAGAAGGGTCCTGGGGTGCTCTAGAAGGGATGGGGTGCCTTAAGTGGAGGCCTGGGGGGCTCTAGAAGTGTCTGGGGGCTTATTAGAAGGGTCCTGGGGTGCTCTAGAAGGGTCTGGGGTCTTTTAGAAGGATCCGGGGAGTGTCTATAAGTGTCTGCGGCCTTTCAGAAGGGTCCTGGGGGGCTCTAGAAGGGTCTGGGGGCTTTTAGAAGGGTCCTGGGGGGGTCTAGAATGGTCTGGGGTCTTTTAGAATGGTCCTGGGAGGCTCTAGAATGGTCTGGGTGCTTTTAGAAGGGTTCTGGGTGCCTCTTGAAGGGTCTGGAAGCATTTAGAAGGGTCCTGGGGGGCTCTAGAAAGGTCTAGGGGCTTTTAGAAGGGTACTGGGGGGCTCTAGAAGGGTCTGGGGGCTTTTAGAATGATCCTGGGGGGCTCTAGAAGGGTCTGGGGTCTTTTCGAAGGATCCGGGGAGGGTCTAGAAGGGTCTGGGGGCTTTTAGAATTGTCCTAGGGGACTCTAGAAGGGTCTGGGGGCTTTTAGATGGGTCCTAGGGGGCTCTAGAAGTGTCTGGGGGCTTTTGGAATGATCCTGGGGGGCTCTAGAAGGGTCTGGGGGCTTTTAGAATGATCCTGGGGGGCTCTAGAAGGGTCTGGGGGCTTTTAGAATGATCCGGGAAGGGTCTAGAAGGGTCTGGGAGCTTTTAGAAGGGTTCTGGGGTGCTCTAGAAGGGTCTGGGGACTTTAAGAACTGTCCTGGGATGCTCTAGAAGGTTTTGGGGGCTTTCAGAAGGGTCCTGGGGCCCTCTAGAAGGGTCTGAGTGCTTTTAGAAGGGTCATGGGGATCTCTAGAAGGGTCTGGGGGCTTTTAGAATGATCCGGGGAGGGTCTAGAAGGTTCTGGGGGCTTTTAGAAGGGTCCTGGGGGGCTCTAGAGGGGTCTTGGGGCTTTTAGAAGGGTCCCGGGGTTCTCTAGAAGGGTCTGGGGGCATTTAGAAGTATCCTGGGGGCCTCTAGAAGGGTCTGGGATCTATTAGAGTGGTCCGGGGGGGCTCTAGAAGGGTCTGGGGGTTTTTAGAAGGCTCCTGGGAGGCTCTAGAATGGTCTGGGGGCTTTTAGAATGTTCCTGGGGTTCTCTAGAAGGGTCTGGGGACTTATAGAAGGGTCCTGGGGGCCTCTAGAAGGGTCTGAGAACTATTAGAGTGGTTCGGGGGGGCTCTAGAAGGGTCTGGAGTCTTTTAGAAGGGTCTTGGGGGGCTCTAGAAGGGTCTGGGGGCTTTTAGAATGTTCCTGGGGTTCTCTAGAAGGGTCTGGGGACTTATAGAAGGGTCCTGGGGGCCTCTAGAAGGGTCTGAGAACTATTAGAGTGGTTCGGGGGGGCTCTAGAAGGGTCTGGAGGCTTTTAGAAGGGTCTTGGGGGGCTCTAGAAGGGTCTGGGGTCTTTTAGAATGATCCGGGGAGGGTCTAGAAACGTCGGGGTGCTATTAGAAGGGTCCTGGGAGGCTCTACAAGGGTCTGGGGGCTTTTAGAATGATCCGGGGAGGGTGTAGAAGGGTCTGGGGGCCTTTAGAAGGGTCCTGGGGGGCTCTAGAATGGTCTGGGGGCTTTTAGAATGATCCTGGGGGGCTCTAGAAGGGTCTGGGTGCTTTTAGAATGATCCTGGGGGGCTCTAGAAGGGTCTGGGTTCTTTTCGAAGGATCCGGGAGGGTCTAGAAGGGTCTGGGGTCTTTTAGAAGGGTCCTAGGGGCCTCTAGAAGGGTCTGGGGACTTTTAGATGGGTCCTAGGGGGCTCTAGAAGGGTCTGGGGGCTTTTAGAATGATCCTGGGGGGCTCTTGAAGGGTCTGGGGGCTTTTAGAATGATCCGGGGAGGGTCTAGAAAGGTCTGGGGGCCTTTAGAATGGTATTGGGTTGCTCTAGAAGTGTCTGGGTGCTTTTAGAAGGGTCCTGGGAGGCTCTAGAAGGGTCTGGGGGCTTTTAGAAGAGTCCTGGTTGGCTCTAAAGGGTTCTGGGGGGTTTTAGAAGGGTCCTAGGGGCCTCTAGAAGGGTCTGGGGGCTTATAGAAGGGTCCTGGGATGCTCTAGATGGGTCTGGGTGCTTTTAGAATTGTCCTGGGGGGCTCTAGAATGTTCTGAGGTCTTTCAGAAGGGTCCTGGGGTGCTCTAGAAGGGTCTGGGTGCTTTTAGAAGGGTCCTGGGTGGCTCTAGAATGGTCGGGGGTCTTTTAGAAGGGTCCTGGGTGGCTCTAGAACGTTCTGGGGGCTTTCAGAAGGGTCCTGGTTGTCTCTAGAAGGGTCTGGGGGCTATTAGAAGGGTCCTGGGGGGCTCTAGAAGGGTCTGGGTGCCTTTAGAATGGTCCTGGGTGACTCTAGAATGTTCTGCTGTCTTTCAGAAGGGTCCTGGGAGTCTCTAGAAGGGTCTGGGGGCTTTTAGAAGGGTCCTGGATGCTCTAGAATGGTCTGGGGGCTTTTAGAAGGGTCCTGGGAGGCTCTAGAAGGGTCTGGGGGCTTTTAGAAAGGTCCTGGGAGGATCTAGATGGGTCTGGGGGCTTGTAGATGGGTCCTGGGGGGCTCTAGAAGGTTCTGGGTGCTTTTAGAAGGGTCCTGGGTGGCTCTAGAAGGGTCTGGGGGCTTTTAGAAGGGTCCGGTGGGGCTCTAGAAGGGTCTGGGGGCTTTTAGAAGTGTACTGGGTTGCTCTAGAAGTGTCTGGGGAATTTTAGAAGGGTCTTCGGATGCTCTAGAAGGGTCTGGGTGCTTTTAGAAAGGTCCTGGAGGGCTCTAGAAGGTTCTGGGGGTTTTCAGAAGGGTCCTGGGAGTCTCTAGAAGGGTCTGGGCGCTTTTAGAAGGGTCCTGGGGGGCTCTAGAAGGGTCTGGGTGTCTTTAGAAGGGTCCTGGGTGACTCTAGAATGTTCTGCTGGCTTTCAGAAGGGTCCTGGGGTCCTCTAGAAGGGTCTGGGGTCTTTTAGAAGGGTCCGGGGGGGCTCTAGAATGTTCTGGGGGCTTTTAGAAGGGTCCTGGGTCCTCTAGAAAGGTCTGGGGGCTTTTAGAAAGGTCCTGGGAGGGTCTAGAAGGGTCTGGGGGCTTTTAGAAGGGTCCTGGTGTCCTCTAGAAGGGTCTGGGAGCTTTTAGTAGGGTCCTGGGGGGCTCTAGAAGGGTCTGGGGTCTTTTAGAATGGTCCGGGGGGGCTCTAGAAGGGTCTGGGGGCTTTTAGAAGGGTCCTGGAGGCCTCTAGAAGGATCTGGGGGCTTTTAGATGGGTCCTGGGGTTCTCTAGAAGGGTCTGGGGGCATTTAGAAGGGTCATGATGGGCTCTAGATGGGTCTGGGGGCTTTTAGAATGATCCGGGGACGGTCTAGAAGGGTCTTTATGCTTTTTGAAGGATCCTAGGCGGCTCTAGAAGGGTCTGGGGTCTGTTAGAAAGGTCCTGGGGGGCTCTAGAAGGGTCTGGGGGCTTTTAGAATGGTCAGGGGAGGCTCTAGAAGCGTCTAGAGGCTTTTAGAAGGGTCCTGGGGGCCTCTAGAAGGGTCTGGGGTCGTTTAGAAGGGACCTGTGAGGCTCTGGAAGGGTCTGGGTGCTTTTATAAGGGTCCTGGGGGCCTCTAGAAGGGTCTGGGGGCTTTTATAAGGGTCCGGGGGGGCTCTAGAAGAATCTGGGGACTTTTAGAAGGGTCCTGGTGGCATCTAGACGTGTCTGGGGGTATTAGAAGGGTCCTGGGGTTCTCTAGAAGGGTCTGGGGGCTTGTAGAAGGGTAATGGGAGGCTCTGGAAAGGTCTGGGTGCTTTTATAAGGGTCCTGGCGGCCTGTAGAAGGGTCTGGGGGCTTTTACAAGGGTCCGGGGGGGATCTAGAAGAATCTGGGGACTTTTAGAAGGGTCCTGGGTGGCTCTAGAAGGGTCTGGGGGCTTTTAGAAGGGTCCGGGGGGGCTCTAGAAGGGTCTGGGGAATTTTAGATGGGTCCTCGGATTCTCTAGAAGGGTCTGGGGGCTTTTAGAAGCGTCCTGGAGGGCTCTAGATGGTTCTGGGGGCTTTCAGAAGGGTCCTGGGGGTCTCTAGAAGGGTCTGGGAGCTTTTAGAAGGGTCCTTGGGGGCTCTAGAAAAGTCTGGTTGCTTTTAGAAGGGTACTGGGAGCCTCTAGAAGGGTCTGGGTGCTTTTATAAGGGTCCGGGGAGCCTCTAGAAGGGTGTGGGTGATTTTAGAAAGGTCCTGGGGGGCTCTAGAAGGGTCTGGGGGCTTTTAGAAGGGTCCGGGGGGGCTCTAGAAGGGTCTGGGGAATTTTAGAAGGGTCCTCGGATTCTCTAGAAGGGTCTGGGGGCTTTTAGAAGGGTCCTGGAGGGCTCTAGAAGGTTCTGGGTGCTTTCAGAAGGGTCCTGGGGGTCTCTAGAAGGGTCTGGGGCCTTTTAGAAGGGTCCTGGGGGGCTCTAGAAGGGTCTGGGTGCCTTTAGAAGGGTCCTGGGTGACTCTAGAATGTTCTGCTGGCTTTCAGAAGGGTCCTGGGGTCCTCTAGAAGGGTCTGGGGGCTTTTGGAAGGGTCCTGGGTGGCTCTAGAAGGGTCTGGGGGCTTTTAGAAGGGTCCTGGGGTGCTCTAGAATGGTCTGGGGGCTTTTAGAAGGGTCCTGGGAGGCTCTAGAAGGGTCTGGGGGCTTTTAGAAAGGTCCTGGGTGGCTCTAGAAGGGTCTGGGTGCTTTTCAAAGGGTCCTGGGATTCTCTAGAAGGGTCTGGGGGCTTATAGAAGGGTCCTGCGAGGCTCTAGATGGGTCTGGGTGCTTTTAGAAGGGTCCTGGGATGCTCTAGAAGGGTCTTGGGGCTTGTAGAAGGGTCTTGGGGGGCTCTAGAAGGGTCTGGGTGCTTTTAGAAGGGTCATGGGTGGCTCTAGAAGGGTCTGGGTGCTTTTAGAAGTGTCCTGGGGTGATCTAGAAGGGTCTGGGGAATTTTAGAAGGGTCCTCGGATGCTCTAGAAGGGTGTGGGTGCTTTTAGAAGGGTCCTGGAGGGGTCTAGAAGGTTCTGGGGCTTTCAGAAGGGTCCTGGGGGTCTCTAGAAGGGTCTGGGCGCTTTTAGAAGGGTCCTGGGGGGCTCTAGAAGGGTCTGGGTGCCTTTAGAAAGGTCCTGGGTTACTCTAGAATGTTCTGCTAGCTTTCAGATGGGTCCTGGGGTCATCTAGAAGGGTCTCGGGTCTTTTAGAAGGGTCCGGGGGGGCTCTAGAAGGGTCTGGGGACTTTTAGAAGGGTTCTGGGGTGCTCTAGAAGGGACTGGGTTCCTTAAGAGGGGCCCTTGGTGCCTCTTGAATGGTCTGGGGGCATTTAGAAGGGTCCTGGGGGACTCTAGAAGGGTCTAGGGACTTTTAGAAGGGTACTGGGGGGCTCTAGAAGGGTCTGGGGGCTTTTAGAATGATCCTGGGGGGCTCTAGAATGGTCTGGGGGCTTTTCGAAGGATCCGGGGAGGGTCTAGAAAGGTCTGGGTGCTTTTTGAAGGATCCTAGGGGGCTCTAGAAGGGTCTGGTTGCTTTTAGAAAGGTACTGGGAGGCTCTAGAAGGGTCGGGGTGCTTTTATAAGGGTCCGGGGAGCCTCTAGAAGGGTCTGGGTGATTTTAGAAAGGTCCTGGGTGGCTCTAGAAGGGTCTAGAGGCTTTTAGACGGGTCCTGGGGGCCTCTAGAAGGGTCTGGGTGCTTTTAGAAGGGTCTGGGTGGCTCTAGAAGTGTCTGGGGGCTTGTAGAAGGGTCCTGGGGGGCTCTAGAAGGGTCTGGGGGCTTTTAGAAGGGTCCTGGGGGCTTCTAGAAGGGTCTGGGAGCTTTTAGAATGGTCCTGGGGGGCTCTAGAAGTGTCTGGGGGCTTTTAGAAGGGTCCTGGGGTGCTCTAGAAGGATCTGCGGGCTTTTAGATGGGTCCTGGGTTGCTCTAGAAGGGTCTTGGGGCATTTAGAAGGGTCCTGAGGGGCTCTAGAAGGGTCTGGGGCCTTTTAGAATGATCCGGGGACGGTCTAGAAGGGTCTTTATGCTTTTTGAAGGATCCTAGGCGGCTCTAGAAGGGTCTGGGGTCTTTTAGAAGGGTCCTGGGGGGCTCTAGAAGGGTCTGGGTGCTTTTAGAATGGTCCTGGGAGGCTCTAGAAGGGTCTGGGGGCTTTTAGAAATGTTCTGAGGGGCTCTAGAAAGGTCTAGAGGCTTTTAGAAGGGTCCTGGGGGCCTCTAGAATTGTCTGGGGGCGTTTAGAAGGGAAATGTGAGGCTCTGAAAGGGTCTGGTTGCTTTTATAAGGGTCCTGGGGGCCTCTAGAAGGGTCTGGGGGCTTTTACAAGGGTCCGGGGGGGCTCTAGAAGGGTCTGGGGACTTTTAGAAGGGTCCTGGTGGCCCCTAGACGGGTCTGGGGGCTATTAAATGGGTCCTGGGGGGCTCTAGAAGGGTCTGGGTGCTTGTAGAAGGGTCCTGGGGGGGTCTAGAACGGTCTGGGGGCTTTTAGAAGGGTCCTGGGGGTCTCTAGAAGGGTCTGGGTGCTTTTAGATGGGTCCTAGGCGGCTCTAGAAGGGTCAGGGGGCTTTTAGAATGATCCTGGGGGGCTCTAGAAGGGTCTGGGGGCTTTTAGAATAATCCAGGGACGGTCTAGAAGGGTCTGGGTGCTTTTTGAAGGATCCTAGGGGGCTCTAGAAGGGTCTGGGGTCTTTTAGAATGATCCGGGGAGGGTCTAGAAGTGTCTGGGTGCTTTTAGAAGGGTCCTGGGGGTCTCTAGAAGGGTCTGGTGGCTTTTAGAAGGGTCCTGGGAGGCTCTGGAAGGGTCTGGGTGCTTTTATAAGGGTCCGGGGAGCCTCTAGAAGGGTCTGGGTGCTTTTGGAAAGGTCCTGGAGTGCTCTAGAAGGGTCTAGAGGCTTTTAGACGGGTCCTGGTGTGCTCTAGAAGGGACGGGGGGGCTTAAGAAGGGCCCTGGGGCCTCTAGAAGGGTCTGGGGGCTTTTAGAAGGGTCCTGGGGGGCTCTAGAAGGGTTTGGAAGTTTTTAGAAGCGTCCTGGGGGCTCTAGAAGGGTCTGGGGGCTTTTAGAAGGGTCCTGGGGGGCTCTAGAAGGGTCTGGGATCTTTTATACTGTCCTGGGGGTCTGTAGAAGGGTCTGGGTGCTTTTAGAAGGGTCCTGTGGGGCTCTAGAAGGATCTGGGGGCTTTCAGAAGGGTCGTGGGGGCCTCTAGAAGGGTCTAGCGGCTTTTAGAAGTGTCCGGGGGAGCTCTAGAAGGGTCTGGGGGCTTTTAGAAGGGTCCTGGGGTGCTCTAGAAGGGTCTGGGGGCTTTTAGAAGGGTCCTAGTGTGCTCTAGAAGGTACGGGGGGGCTTAAGAGGGGCCCTGGGGCCTCTAAAAGTGTCTGGTGTCTTTTAGAAGGGTCCTGGGGGGCTGTATAAGGGTCTGGAGGATTTTAAATGGGTCCGGGGGGGCTCTAGAAGGGTCTGGGTGCTTTTAGAAGGGTCCTGGGGTGCTCTAGAAGAGTCTGGGGGCTTTTATAGGGTCCTGGGGGTCTGTAGAAGGGTCTGGGGGCTTTCAGAAGGGTCCTGGGG